>VWZU01000479.1:0-13573 GCA_013397095.1 Sterrhoptilus dennistouni
GAGGGTTTGAGAGATCCCATCCCATCATTCCGAGGGGGGATTTCCCTTTAGGAACCCCACAGGTAGTGCCACAGAAATCGGATTTGTGCCTTTGTTTGTGTTTGCCGCAGAAATTGGATTTGTCCCTTTGTTGGGCGACAAAAGGCAGGAAATTAAAGAAGCAACACTTGGATAAAAGCTCCTCTTTACCTGCCTTTGTTTGTTGTGGGTGACACTGGAGATTAGCACAGCTCAAGAGCAGCTTTTATCCAGAGGAGATGCCTCGTTATTTTTCAGGAGATGCCTCGTTACTTTTTCAGGGAAAGGCAGAGCTTTGGAGTCCCTCAGTTTGGACAGGAAATACAATTACAAAAATCTTTAAACCCCTACATGTTTGCAGGAGATTAGGAGGAACTCGAGTTTTGAAAGAGTTTTTAATTCATTTTTTTCCAAACTGTCTCTGTTTCAAGTTCCTGCCTTTGGTTGCTGCCTCAGAGCCAGGTTTTGTGAGCAATAAACCGAGTCCCTGAGTGCAATTTATGTTTAGGTTGCCATTAAGAGTAATTTCTTGTGAATGGCAAACATTCAATGAGTTGTTCTGAATTATTTGTGTGCAAAATATTTACTGTTAAATCAACCTCCCCCCCCAAGAAGGAGCAGCGGTTAATTGCTTACACACAAAAGCTAAAGTAATTTTTTTCTTGTCTGTTTCTCTTTTGGCTGTAATTACAGAAATGTGGGAAATACTTTTCCAAGGCTTTTGAACTCCAAAGTGGAACAGAAGGAAGACACAGGGGGACATCCACCGTTCAGTGTTATTTTCCTTGCACAGGAGAGAGAGAGAGAGGGGAAAAAAAGAAAAAAAAAAAAAAAAAGGATCTTTCTGAGATGAGCACTAAAGTCTCAAGTTTTCAAAGGTTTGCATAACAAACAAGAGACACATTGTGGGTTGCATCTTGACTTTGAAGGCTTGCCACTGTCAACTGAAATAAAATGGCAAGGTTTAAAGCCTTAACCAAGTTCACAAGGAAAATATTTGGACTGAAAGTTTTGGAAAGTTTTCTCTCTTTGAAGTAGTTTGTCATGTGTTACCAATGTGAACTTTATTGACCTTGGAGCGGTTTTTTTTTTTTTTTTTTTTTGAATCGAATAGCAACCAGTGACACTTTAGTAAAATCTTAAATCAACAACCATCTCCCGGCGGCTCCGGCTTCGTAGCAAATGCAGGCAAAACAGGGAATCTACAGAGGGGACCTTTATTATTCATAAATGAAGCCTGCCAAAACCTTCCCGAAATAGCATTCAAAGACCCTTTTAAGGTCATGGATCCTGAACAAAGCCAGAAGAGCACAAAAAAGGCTGAGGAAAGTCCAAGAAAGAGGCTTCCCAAAGGAGAGGCTTTCCAAGGCAGTATTTCATCCCCAACGACGTACCAGGGCGGCTCTGCTCCCTCCCCGGGAACCCCTCTCCGAGACATCATCTCTCAGCAGCACTTTCCCGGCTCTTTGCCCGTCCCACGAGAGGAGCCTCAGGAGAAACCCGGCCACCAGAAACAACCCAAGCCTTCCTCCTCCTCTTCCTCCACCTCCTCCTCCTCCTTCGACCACCCCGCCCACGTCCCGCAGCTTCAGCAGCACGCACTGGCACCAGCATTTATGTCCCCGGGGAAGCCGGAGCATGTCCTGGAAGGTCCCACATGGCAGCTAGTTGATCCAGTCAGGCCAGGCCCCTCTGGCTCCTTCCCCTCCCCAGGGCTGCACGCCCACCACGGCCAGCTCCTCCCATCCCACTCCCAGCCCATCATTCCCGCCGAGGACATGCCGGCCGTGCAGAAGGTCTTCATCCCCCGCCCCGCCCAGGTGTCCCTGAAGCAAGCTGAGGAGGTGCACAAGAAGGAGAAGAAGCCCCAGAAGCCAGGCAAGTACATCTGCCAGTACTGCAGCCGGCCCTGCGCCAAGCCCAGCGTGCTCCAGAAACATATCAGGTCCCACACCGGGGAGAGGCCCTACCCCTGCATCCCCTGCGGCTTCTCCTTCAAGACCAAGAGCAATCTGTACAAACACAGGAAGTCCCACGCTCACCGGATCAAAGCCGGGCTGGCCTCAGGGATCGGGGCAGAGATGTACCCCTCGAGCCTGGAGATGGAGCGCATCGGCGGCGAGGACTTCGAGGAGCCCACGGAAGGGGAAAGCACGGACTCGGAGGAGGAGACGGCGGCGATGTCGGGCCACGCCGTGGAGCTGTCGCCCAGGCAGAAGCGCGGCCTGCTCTCCAGCAGCCTGCTGAGCGCCGGCAGCCAAGGCTCCAGCCACGACCGCTGCTCGCTGTCCCATTCCAGCATGTCCCAGTCCCTCGAGGACAGCTCCCAGTTCGTGGAGCCGTCGTCGGAGCACGCCCTGAGCCATAAGTCCGAGGACACCCACACCATCAAGCAGAAGCTGGCGCTGCGCCTGAGCGAGCGCAAGAAGGTGATCGACGAGCAGGCCTTCCTGAGCCCCGGCAGCAAAGGCAGCACCGAGTCCGGGTATTTCTCCAGATCCGAGAGCGCCGAGCAGCAGATCAGCCCTCCCAACACCAACGCCAAATCCTACGCCGAGATCATCTTCGGGAAGTGTGGGAGGATTGGGCAGAGGACGGCGGCGCTGGCTGCCAACACCACCCAGGGGTTCCCACACCTGTCCGGCGACGAGAAGCCCAGCATGGTCCCGTTGTCTGTGCCTAGAACACAGGTGATCGAACACATCACTAAGCTAATTACCATTAACGAAGCCGTGGTGGATACCAGTGAAATCGACAGCGTGAAGCCCAGAAGAAGCTCTCTGTCCAGGCGTAGCAGCATCGAGTCCCCAAAGTCTGGTGCGTACAGAGAACCCTTCCAGTTTGACATCAAGTCTGGTTCCAGCAGCCAGCTGGAGGCGGCAAAAGTGTTGGCGTCCCACGGCGAAAAAATGAAGCCCGAACAATCATTGTTGTCACTTCAGCAATCCCACAGTGCCACAGAGACAGTGCCTCTCCTAAGAAGCCACTCAATGCCTTCTGCTGCATGCACTATAAGCTCCCCACACACCTTTAGAGGTAGCTACTCATTCGATGATCACATCATGGAGCCGGAAGTCTTAAGCCGCAGCCAAGCGTTTTCCTCCCACCCTCGAATGCTAAAACGCCAGCCAGCCATCGAGCTACCCTTGGGAGTGGAATACGTCTCGGAGGAGGTCGGCTCTGCCAGCAAAGAAACCGTTCCCAAAGCTCCTGAGGAGCCTGAAACCAAGGAAAGCGATCTTACCAAAAAGTCCCGCAAGGGCCCCAAGGCGAAAGGGTTCATGTACGAGTGCAACGTGTGCGGCGCTCGCTATAAGAAGAGGGACAACTACGAGGCCCACAAGAAGTACTACTGCTCAGAACTGCAGCTCTCCAAGCCCCGCTCCGCCACGTCCCACGCCTCCTCGGAGCCGGAGAAGAGCGCGGCGGATCCCGAAGTGTGGCCCCAGATGATGCATTACAAGCTGGGCAGCACCTTGGAGCTCACCCCGCTGCGGAAGAGGCGGAAGGAGAAGAGCCTCGGGGATGATGAGGAACCTCCAGCTTTTGAAATGTCTGACGCCTCCTCCTCTGGTGCTGGCCCAGGCGCTCAGTTTGCAAACCTGGCCTCGTCTGACGTGGCTCTGAACCTGACCCGTGAATCCATGAAGTCACCAGCAGACTCGGGAAAACCTGCACCTGCCGAGGCCAGTGCCAGCTTCCATCCCAGGAACACGAAACCCAGCACGGAGGGCAAGGAGAGGAGAACGACCTCCAAGGAGATCTCTGTCATCCAGCACACGAGCTCCTTTGAGAAGTCAGACTCCATCGAGCAGCCCAGCAGCTTGGAAGAGGACAAGCCCCTGTCCCAGTTCCCATCTCAGCCCACGCCCCAGCACAGCCGCCCCCCTCACTCCCTGCAGCCCAGGCTGGTCCGCCAGCCCAACATCCAGGTCCCTGAGATTCTGGTCACGGAAGAGCCGGACAGACCAGAAACAGAGCCAGAACCTCCTCCAAAGGAACCAGAGAAAACCGAGGAATTCCAGTGGCCGCAGAGGAGCCAGACCCTTTCCCAGCTCCCTGCGGAGAAACTCCCCCCCAAGAAGAAGCGGCTCCGGCTGGCAGAAATGGCCCAGTCCTCCGGGGAGTCCAGCTTTGAGTCCGTCTCTCTCACCCGGAGCCCCAGCCAGGAGAGCAGCCTGTCCCACGGCTCCAGCCACTCCATCTCCTTTGACCGGGATGACCACACCAAGCCAGAGTCGAGTAGCCAGCCCTCGGAATCCCAGCCCAAACCTCCTGGTGTTGGCTCCCACATGCTGATGGTCCCCAGCCACCATCACCATTCCAGGGAAATGCGGAGATCCGCTTCCGAGCAGACGCCCAACGTGTCCCACCCTTCCCAGATGTCAGAGACTCGCAGTAAATCCTTTGACTACGGGAGCTTGTCGTCCACTCCTGCCTCCACCCCTGGCCCCTCCACCTCCTCAGCCCCTCAGGAGAGGAGGAAATGCTTCCTGGTGCGGCAGGCCTCCCTCACCAGGCACCCCGAGCACGAGCCGGACCCGGCCCCGTCGGGCTGGCCGGACACGGAGGATCCGGCTCCTTCCTCGAGTAAATCTCCTGCCACGAGTTTGCCCCATCAGCCGACCTCGTCCTCCCCTGTGCCCTCTCACGGCACCTACCCGAGCGACAAGAGCCAGCCAAAGGACAGCCCCGAGCCATCCTACAGCCCGCCCTACACGGAGGCCCTGCAGGTGTTCCACCACCCCGTGCCACAGCTGACGCTGCATGAGAAGCACTTCATGGCCCCCCAGGTTTCCATTTTCCCCTACCAGCACCTCCTGCCGCAGCCGGGGCAGTCCGCAGAGCTGTTCGCTGCGCACACCATGTCTGACATCCTCTCTGCACAGTTCTCCATGCCTCAGATCCCTCCCTCCATATTCCAGACCCCGCCGCTGCCCCTCCCGCAGACGCTCATCCACCCGGGCCCGCTGCACATCGCTCCTCCCTTGATGTCTCACCCCGCCGAGGTGTCCTTCAGGCACCCCTCGTTCCTGCCCGTGCACTACCCCGGCTCCTCCCCGATCCCCTCGGCTTTCTTCCTGCCTCTCCAGTCTCAGTTCGCCCTCCACCTGCCGGGTGACGCCAGTGGACATTTGCCACAGATCAAATCCAGCCTGTTCTCAGCAGCGGGAAGCTCCAGCCTGTCCCCGTGCACAGATTATGACTCGGACAGCAGGCTGCACCCCCTGACCTGCGCGGCGAGTCCCGCGCTCTCTGTCACCGTCACCCAGCTCGTTGTCCCCACCCGGACTGAGCCCATGGTGTCCCTGGTGGTCCCTGTTCGCATCCAGACCAACATGCCCTCCTACGGCAGCGCCATGTACACCACGCTCTCCCAGATCCTGGTCACGCAGTCCCAGTGCAGCTCCTCCACCATCGTCCTCCCCAAATTCGACGACCGCCAGCCCAAGGGCGCCCTGGTGTGCAGCGCTGACGTCCACGGGCTGGGCTTTGACCTGGCCCAGATGATCACGGAGGAGCAGAGGAGCCTTTTCCAGAGCCCCTACCTGAGAGTGCCCCTGCCCTTACCGGAGAGAAAGGGCTACATGCCCCTCACCTGCCCCTCAGACAGTGTCCTCGGCCTGGAAGGGGGCCCTTCCACAGTTGGGGGGAGCAAAAGGATGCTGTCCCCAGCCGGCAGTTTGGAGCTGACGATGGAGACCCAGCAGCAGAAGAGAGTGAAGGAGGAGGAAGTGTCTGAAGCAGAAGAGAAGCTGGAAGTGGTGAAGCCACCCAGTGCAACGGAGGAAGGGAAAAAGCAGGATAAACCTCACTTCCTTGCAGAAAGCCAAGACAGGGCCGAGGTGGAGACACCACCCAGCGTGTCCGTGGAGCAGCCGGAGCCAAAGGAAACCCCGAGCAGTTCCCAGCAGGCAACGTCCCGCTCGGGTTCCCCCAGCTTTGAGGCCCTGCAGGAGTACGAGCAGCCAGCTGGGAAACAGTTCCTCAGCCAAGAGCCTCTGCAGCCCGTGAAGAAGGAAGACTCCAAAGAACTGGTGGAGCAGCCTCCACCGACCCCCGCCAGCACTGCCCCCGCGGCCGAGGGCGCGGGGAAGGCTCGGGAAAGCACAGACACCAAGAAAGTCCTGCAGTTCCCCAGTCTCCACACAACCACTAATGTCAGTTGGTGCTATTTAAACTACATAAAGCCAAATCACACCCAGCAGGCGGACGGGCGCTCCTCGGTCTACGCCAGCTGGTGCATCAGCCTCTACAACCCCAACCTGCCCGGCGTGTCCACCAAGGCAGCCCTGGCCCTGCTGAGGTCCAAGCAGAAGGTGAGCAAGGAGACCTACACCATGGCCACAGCTCCGCGGCCCGAGGCGGGCAGGCTGGTGCCGGCCAGCTCCAGGAAGCCCAAAATGACCGAGGTAATGCAATCCTATCTCTTTCTTCTCCTGATCCATTTGGACGCGTGGGTGGAGGGGGCGGAGGGCCGGGGCGTGGCCGTGCTGAGGTTGGTCGGGGTTTACTCGTCCCGTTGGCGCTTTGGGAAGCGCCTGTTCTCGGTGAAGCTCGTAGAGTGAAGAGCCCAAACCCCACTGAAAAGCCCAACCTGGGAGGCAGGAGAGCCTGCTCTGAGGTCAGGTTCCTGTGCTCCACTTCCTACTTGCTTTGTAACCCAACAAAAAAGTAGGAATCACCACCACCACCACCACCTCGCCAACCACCACCGCTCCAGCACAAAGGATTAGACTTCATTTGCATTTGTCTTGATATTTCTAACAGCTTTACAATTTCTTTTTTTTTTTTCAAACGCTGTTATAATTCCCTACATTTTGCATGGTAGAAATTGCAAAAAAAAAAAAAAAAAAGGAAAAAAAAAGGATTACCTAAGGGAAATGGGATTCTGTCTGGTTGTGCATCTGCTCATCTCACATTAATGAACATGGAGAGGCATGCTTAGAAGTATTTAAAAAATATTAAAAGGAGATTTGCAAGTGTATTCAGGCCCCTGAAGAAGCACAAAGGCTGGCAGTGACATTTATGGAAGTGCCTCAGTGGGTCAGACAACGTTTTGTTAAACGCCCCTGTGGTTTGGTCCGTTTGGTCCAGAACCATCCACCTGCTCTTCCAGGTATTTAAGGATATTTTATACCTGGTTTTAGAGTTAAGACTTCACAGAGACTTCCCAGGGGCAGAGCTCCTCCCAAGGCATTGCCCACATGGGCAGAGAAGTCTTTAAGACCCTCCTGTGAGCTGCTTAATTTTGTGTATCTCATTTTAAAGCCAGACTTTACCCCTCCCTGCTTAATGCTGAACCAAACAGATCCCTTTAATCCAGATCATGTTCACGTAGATTAGCAAACAGAACCGCTCTAAAGATTTTTGCAATTTGATATTCATCTCAAGTCAATTTATATTGATGGATTATTCATTTTATTTCTGTGTCATGAAATGAACTTTGAATATTAAATTCATCATAATCGCTGCTGCAGCTGCTGCTTATAAATATGTCTTAAAATACACACGTAGAGTCGCTTTGATTCAATAAATCTTTATTCCTATTCAGCATTTCCATCACTCTCCTGCAGATATCCAAGAGACACATTTCCAGGGACACGGGGGCAGATAATTACCTGAGCAGTGCAATAACCACGCTGAGATTTATGCACTATTTTTCCGAGGGTTTTATCCGAGCGGTGCCGCGGCATCCTCAATTCCAACCCCTAAAGGAAGTGCCTGTGCTGCTCCGAGCTCTGCTCTTTGCCATGGTGCTAAAACCCACAACCCGGGGTGTGTCCAGAGAGGGGAAAGGTGAAACAGTGATGGTTCAACCCTCGCCCACCCAAATCCCCATTTCACTGCATGCATTTCCCCCCAAATCCCCCTAAACCCACTCAAAAACCCCCTCGGAGCTGTCTGGTGGTGCAGATTCGGGTTCCCCGCAGCACAATCCCCAAAAGGAAGAGTTTTGCCCTGCCCAGTTCACCTGGGAAACCAAATCGCTGATAAATTCAATTCTTGCCAAGCCCAGAGCTGATCTGTGAGCAGTGGGGGAGTGAAATCCTCCATTCTGGGTTTAAAACATGGGTTTAAAACCCAGCAGCTGCCAGGACGTGCAGTAGCATCACTCCAGGGTTGGGAATCCAACCCTCAGATAACTCTGGCTCCTTCCCTTCAACACCCCCATCCTTTATGTGACTCCAGGTTGTCAGTGGACGTCCCAGGAGATGTAAAAAAAAAAAAAAAAACAAACTCGGGTGTTTTGTACAGTCGTGCATGCAGCAAGCAGTAGTTCTGTACGTGCTGTCTCTCTCTCTCTCTCTCTTTCTCTCCGTCCTTGCCTTGGGGTTTAAATTTCCAGTGGGATTTGCCGAGCAGAAGGATTGTGGAATTCTGGAGTGCATGTAGGGATGGCTGGTGATGCTGTACTGGGGCTTGCACACTCTGTAAATCCCAACAAGATTGTACAAGGGGGTAGCAGCGACTGTATGACTTTGGCTCTCTTGGTGCCTTTTCATCTGTCAAATGCTTTTTTTTTGGTGTTTTTTTTTTTTTTTTTTTTTATTTTTTTTTTTTTGTTGTTGCTGTTTTTTCAATTTGGGTGTAACTCTGTTTGTAGATATTGCTCAATTTCAGTGCTGGTGTTTCCCNACCTGGGAAGGTTTGTCCCTAAGCAGTGCCCTGTGAGCCTGTAGCTCCTATCAGGAGGTGAAGTCACAACCCTAAAAAGTTTAATTTTGGAGGGTTCTGAGTAATTGTTTTGTATTCCTCAGTAAACCTGGGAAGGTTTGTCCCTAAGCAGTGCCCTGTGAGCCTGTAGCTCCTATCAGGAGGTGAAGTCACAACCCTAAAAAGTTTAATTTTTGGAGGGTTCTGAGTGTCTCCTGCAGCTGATTTCCTCACTGTCATCTCCATGCCCAGAGCCACCAGCTCAAGCCCGTTCCTGCTGTGAAATGGTTTCAAATAATTCCTGGCACTGTTCTGCCCCAGGCCTTTTGTCATTCCTGGCACTTTTAGGGACATGGGACTGCACAGGGACCATTCCCAGGTGGCTTCTAGGACAGGTGTGTGGATGGTGTGGACACGGGGCTGAGCTGAGGACAGAGAGCAGCCTGAGTGCATTTAATGCTCTGAGCTGAGCTCCTGAAATTCCTGGGCAGGTTTGAAATGCTTCAAAATTTTGCAACAGCGACTTTTGAGCGAGTCCATCCCCTCCTCCTGCTGAGCATCCCACGGCAGCTCCAGCAGCTGGGGGAACTGGAATTATCCCACTGTCTTCTGCAGGTCTCTGCTGGAGCTGCTCAGTCTGTGGCTTCCCCCAAAACCTGGGGAGACAGAGAGGCTCCACTGGGGTGATTCATCCCCCTCCAGACAGGGCTGAGGTGGGGCAGGTGAATCACCTGGGGAGCTGCCCCTCCTGCCAGAGCCAGAGCCAGAGCCAAGGGTGACCAGCTCTGCTCCAGCCTGCAGGGGCTGCCTTCAGGACAAAGCCCCTTTAAAATTGTCCTCAGTTGCCTCCAGTCTGTTTCCATAAATCACAGATCGTGTGAGGATACTGATCCAGGGTTCTCATCCAGGATATGGATCCAGGGTTCTCATCCAGGATATGGATCCAGGGTTCTCATCCAGGATGTGGATCCAGGGGTTCTCATCCAGGATATGGATCCGGGGTCCTCATCCAGGATATGGATCCAGGGTTCTCATCCAGGATATGGATCCAGGATCCTCATCCAGGATATGGATCCAGGGTTCTCATCCAGGATATGGATCCAGGGTTCTCATCCAGGATATGGATCCAGGGGTTCTCATCCAGGATATGGATCCGGGGTCCTCATCCAGGATGTGGATCCGGGGTCCTTATCCAGGATGTGGATCCAGGATTCTCATCCAGGATATGGACTCAGCTGAATGTCAGAGTTACTGTGTGAGAAGTGACCTGGGGGAAAAGCATCTGCTTTCCTTTCTCTGGAGACCCCTGGGCTTGTCCTGTTAGACTGTAGTGGGACAACATCCCAACATTTCATTCCAGGTGTGGGGAGCTCTCCTTGGGTCTATCTCAGGATTTAGGACAGCCCAACATTTCATTCCAGGTGTGGGGAGCTCTCCTTGGGTCTATCTCAGGATTTAGGACATCCCAACATTTCATTCCAGGTTGGAGAGCTGTCCCTGAGTTTGTCCTGTTAGGATTTAGGGGGCAACATCCCAACATTTCATTCCAGGTGTGGGGAGCTCTCCTTGGGTTAATATCAGGATTTAGGACATCCCAACATTTCATTCCAGCTGTGGGGAGCTCCCCCTGGTTTTGTCCCAGGATTTAGGACATCCTAAGGTTTCATTCCAGATTGGAGAGCTCTCCCTGAGCTTGTCCCAGGATTTAGGACATCCCAACATTTCATTCCAGCTGTGGGGAGCTCTCCCCTATCCCACCCAGCCCCACAGCTTTGATGTTCAGGTCTGTGCTGTAACAAACAACACTCCCCGTGTAGGGTGAGGTGTCAGGGCATGACTTCAGTCTTGGGCCAGACGAGGTTTAGACACAAAACCCCCTCAACAAAGTGTCAATTTAACAGTGAAGAGGCAGATTCGAGCCTGGGAACGTGTGGGGAGGTGGAGGATTCTTTTCTCCCGTGGGTTTTGTGGTTCTCTCTGCGCTGCAGGGAGAGGAAATCACCTTGGGAGCTCTGCCTGGCCAGTGATTCACATCAGCCTGAGGCGGCTGAAACCCAAATTTGTGTGAATGTGGGGGAATTCTAGAAGTTCAGTGCACGAATCCTGCAGATTCCTCCTCTCCAGACCTTTCAGATGTGCATTTCAGAGAGAGGGGATTATCCAGGGACAGAGATTTGGGGACACACTCAGAGCCACCACACTTCACCCTCCATTTCCCCAAGAGCTGCACAACCTGGAGGGGAGCAATTAAAAAAAAAAAACCTCATCAGGAGTCACAGCAAACACAACCCAACCCTCAGGGCCCCCCAAAAATCCAGAGGCAAAGCCCCATTTGTTGTGAGGGTGCCCCAATTCCAGCCCTCAGTGTCAGGAGCAGCTCTGGGGACGCTGCTGGGGCTGCTTTGCTCTCTCTGTGTCTTGCCTTGCCAGTGATTTTGTCTGTAATCATGGATTGTTTTGCTCTTTTGGGGAGATAGGTTCATTTGCCTTCGCTCCTTTCTAATGAAGGTCGAAAAGATATAACTAGAGCTGAGAAGGAAGAGGAGAAAAGGGGAAAATCAGAAGAAGAGGCTCTTGTGACCAAGCGAGGGGAGCCCGTGAGGATCAAGATCTTTGAAGGAGGGTGAGTTGTCTCATTTTATTTATTTTAATTATGTCTCATACTTGCGTGGAGTTGTTACAATGAGGGCGAGGTGAGCAGATGGAGCTGGATTTCAGTTTGTTTCCCACAGCCACTGTAAAATCTCAGCCCTCCAGACCTGGGGTGAATTAATTCCCTTTAATTCCCTTTATTTCTGGGCTGCCTTTAAGTCAGCAATCACCTGGATCTCTTTTCTGAGTGCCAAGAGCACGAATCCATCCGAGGTGCACTCTGCACCTCCTCAATCTTTCCAGAGCCTTCTCCTGAAAATGCTGTTCCTGATGGTCGTTCCCATATTCCTGATGGTTATTCCCATGTTCCTGATGGGTATTCCCATGGTCCTGATGGTCATTCCCATGTTCCTGATGGTTATTCCCATATTCCTGATGGATATTCCCATATTCCTGATGGTTATTCCCATATTCCTGATGGATATTCCCATATTCCTGGTGGTTATTCCCATGTTCCTGATGGTTATTCCCATGTTCCTGGTGGTTGTTCCCACCCTGAGGAGGATCTGGGCAGGTCTCTCCTGCTCCCCTGGGATTTGGGTGGGGGAGCAAAAGGAGCGTTTTTCTTCCTGTGATTTCCATCCCACCCAACCCAAATGGCCCAAACCAGAATGGATGCAAGGCCTGAGTTTGATGTGTGTCTCAAACCTCAGCTCCAGGTGATTCACGAGGCTCTTCAGGAATTCAGCACTGGTCTAATGCTGCTGATCATCTCTTAAAAAAAAAAAAAATAAAATTAAAAAATGGTTCATAAGCAACATGTCTGTGGGTTGCAATTAAAGATCCTCATTCCTGGGTGTTGCAGAGGGGGCCAAATTACGATTTCCAGCAGCATTTATCAGTCCTGCCCTTTGCTGTTGGGTGCTCTTGGTTTCTGTGTGTTAGAAAAAGCCTTTCCTTAGGGCTGCGCTCGTTGTTTTTTTCTGCTGCTCCCAGACGAAATTTGCTTTTAGTTTAAAATATCTCCTTAGCAGATGGTCGAAGTAGCAAAGCAGGAGGGAAAATCAGTGCTGTGGGGACAGGAAAGGTGGTTGTTGCTTCACCCCAGTTTTGCAAAGCGACCTTTGAGCTGACAGGACTCAAGGAGCAGCAGAGTGAGAGGTTTGGTGGGCTCAGCGAATCTCTGTCACCCTCCTGTAGCAGATGGGACCCGCTGGGGTGGGTTTTATTCCCTTCAATCCCATGGGAACCTCAGTTCCCCTGGGCTGGGCTGTCCCTGTGGCTGTTCAGGGGGATCCTTTGCATTCCTTCCTGGCCCCTGATTAAATCAGCTCAGCATTAAGAGGACTGAAAATACACTCAGGGGGGCTCAGTGCTGGCCCCCATCAGCAGCTGAACCCCCTCCTTGGGCTGTGCCCACACAGGAGTGGCTTTGTCCCCAAGCCAGTGACACTGGGGCACAGCCAAGTGACACTGTGCTGCTCTCAGGGACACTCAGGGAATGTTTTCTGCCATTCCCAGGATGGAATCTGAGAGCAGAGGGCTGGGGACACTCACTCCGCGTCCTTCTGACACAAAGCAAAGTGTGTCTTCTCCGAGGTGCTCGGTGCCATCCATCCTGAACCTGTGCTGGGTTCAATTTTTAATTAAATTTAATCGATTTTAATTTCGTGATGGGTTCCTGCAGCTCTGGCTGTGTCTCTCTGGGTGTGACACAAAGCCGGGCACTATTGGGACATGTTCCAGCAATGAATTCCGTGTCTGGATTCTGTGTCTGGATTTCCTGGCACTGCCCAGGACAGGCTGTGCTCCTGAGCTGCTCCCTGTGCTCATTCCCGGGTGTTAATCCAGGATCTTTTCCTGCTGCTCCTTCCCCTTTTCCTGCTGCTCTTCCCCAGATATCAGCCAGGACCTTTTCCTGCTGCTCATTCCCAGGTGTCATCCAGGATCTTTTCCTGCAGATAAACCCACAAGGTTTCAGCCAGGACCCTTTCCCTGCTGCTCTTCCCAGGTGTTCAGCCAGGACCTTTTCCTGCTGTTCATCCCCAGCTATCAGCCAGGACCTTTTCCTGCTGCTCCTTCCCAGGTGTTAATCCAGGATCTTTTCCTGCTGCTCCTTCCCAGATATTATCCAGGATCTTTTCCTGCAGATAAACCCACAGGGTGCCTGGTGCCTTCTCCCAAATGGATCAGACTCCCTTTCCTGGCCATCTCTCAGAAATGTTTTACACAAAGTGCAGCCATTTTCAAGACATTATTTTACTCTCTTATTTTCCTTTTTTTTTTTTTTTTTCTTATAAAAATT
>VWZU01000482.1:0-19665 GCA_013397095.1 Sterrhoptilus dennistouni
CCTCTTTTGAGACTGTATTCCTTTTGAATAGATTTCCAGCAGAGCCATTGAGACTTATCTGATTTGGGTATCCTTGATTAATTGCTGCTAATGGTCCACCTCCTAGCTTGCAACTGTCTTTTCAGTTGTTGATTTCTTTTCTCTCTCTGCTGGAGCCACCCATCTCGGAATGCAAACCCAGCCTTCCTGGAATTGGCTTCTGCTTGCTGATTTTTATTTTTACTTTTATTTCAGCATGAATTATTTAATACAGTATGTTCCCCATAACAAGAGCAGCTGCGAACAACTGGCACCATCAGATGGAGGGATGGAAGACAAGGTACCCATCAACCTTTACCCCCGCCAGCATGACTTTGAAACTTTTGCAGCTGCTGTGGCAGAGATCACTTGACCACCACAGGCCTGGGCAAGCTTTAACTCTTTCCTGACACAGATTGAAACTTTAAACCCTAACCCTTCTTGGAGATGAGAAAAGGCCAAACTGGAGACATGTGGAGCGACAATATGGAGATCTCAAAGTCAGTAAAGGAGGAGTGACTTTTAAGTGGTAGAGATGATGAGTTGCCTTGGTTCTAGACTGAAAATCTTCTATGGATTTTGGTAACAAGATAATCTTTTTAATCATTGTCGATATAAACTGGGGAGATGATTTGTGGATTTGAGCAAAAGTATCTGTGATGAAGTGAGTGAATACTGAATTAGCAGCTGTGATTTTTGTGGCCTCCATGAGAGGCTGAACAGAGCGAGATGAGAAGAAGCCCACTACCGGTGAAGAAGTGAGAAGATATCTCTGTTCCCTGAGTTGAAAAAGATCCTTTGTGGGTTTTTTTTTAAACAGCTTATTTTTAAAAGGTACCACCCCAATCTGTGAATCTATGGCCCATATGTGTGGTCATGGGAAAAGCTACATGAAATGGGAAGTTCCACAAGTGCAGATTCTCCTGGGCAGGCTGCTTTTGTGTGAGTTGGAAACCACAAAAAGACTTTCTCTTGTGGGAAGTTACCAAACAATAGGAGAGACTTTTCTCTCTCAAAGACTGGATGAAAGACTGTTTTATATGTGGTACTGACCTGGAGTTCTGAGTTTCGCCTCTTTACATTGTTGGTAGAAAATGAACAGTTTGTAGTGGGAGAAAGAGTTGGTTTTAGAAATTAATTTGTGTTATTTTATTTATTTTCTTATTTTCTTCTCTTAGTGTATGCTAATAAAATCTATTTTTTTTTACTTCTAAGTTGAGCCTGCTTTTGCCTTTTTCTCCTAAAATCCTATCTCTCAGTTAGCAGACAAATTTGGCAAATGTAAAGCCACCACACAAATGATACTGTGACTTGGATAAACAAACCTAAACCATAACAGTGAGACAGGAAAAAATCAGACAAAAAACTGCAGGGGATGGTAGTTGGGTTATTTTTCCTCTCAAAACCAGCTCGAAGGATGTCTAAATGAGGATCTGAAATCAAACCTCTCACAATCCACGTCATTTAACAACAAATTCTATTAAGCAGGACAGTAGCATTTTCTCATTTCTCATGTTTTAAATAGCAGATTGATAGATATAAAGCCAGTGAGCCACACCTAAGCTCATCTTGTTTTCCAGTCTAATTTTTGCCTTCTTTGATGCAGTGAGTACTATTTTTATCTTTTTCCTCTGCCAAAGTATAACCCTGCCTGGCTCTGGGTCTGGAATGACATCCTGTAAAACAAAATAACGAGGCACTTCCTTCCTCTACAAACTGTGCCCCAGTGGGAAACTCTTCTGGTATTTAAAAAAAATTGAAATACTGGAACAGTATTTTTCTCATACCTTTGTATGAGCCAGAGACTCTGCTTTAGGGACTTAAGCCCGAATGCTGATCTCCTCAGTCAATCTAATGACAGCTTCAAGTTCAAAGAGAGTTACTCGTTTTATTACCAGTCTTACTGCCACTGTTGTAATTATTTTGTTCACCTCACCGTCTCTAGAAAAATTCTGACTAGTTATTAATAGCTCAAGACACATCTAAAACTTCCACTAGCTTCATTTGCAAGGGAAAGCGAGGTTTTTGTTTGCAACCGAGCCTGCCATCCTTTTCCATTTGGGTTTTAATTTCACTAGAAGGTGTTGGGTTGCCATGGCAAAGCTCATATCTTCCCTTCCCCGTCTCAGTAGGAGCTTTGGAGGGGGGAGGTGGTCAGAACAAGAGGTAATTTGTGCTAACAAACAGCTGTGTCCCAAGAACGTGTTCATATACAGCACTCACTTTCAAGTTCCTCCAAAAAACCACCCCCACAACTAATGCAGGAAATTCTCAGCCAAGGGGATGCACGGAATTTTGTAGAAACTAAAGCCAGGCAATAAAAGGCTTGGATTTGGTTTTCCGTGTTCCAAGCTGGTAATGGCAGCAATAAACATGGGAATGAACAGACCAAACCCTTAAATCCTCACTGGTGTGTCCATGAAGTTAAGGGAAGAACTTGTTCAGGACACTGAGCCACGCCAGTGGTCTGAGTTTAATGGTTAAATGAGGCAGCAGAGAGAACCCTTTGTGATACTGGGTTCATGGGGAGTCCTTACTGGCAGGAGTTTTGGAGTGAAATACATTTTTCAGTGTGACTTCCGGGATGCAGCTGAAGAGAGAAAAATATCTAAAAAATTATTTCATGCTTAGGAGGAACATTAATGACTCAACTTAGTGTGTGGAATAGTTCTGTGCTACCATTAGGTTATAAACTGTTGAAGGCATGGAATTGCATTTAGAACAAGCAACACTGAAATTTATGTGCATTTTCATAGAATCATAGAATGGTTTGGGTTGGAAGGGACCTTGAAGACCATCTTATTCCATTCCCCCACACCACTGACAGGGAATATTTTGATTTCTTTCAATAAAAACTTCCATAGTCTTGTTTTGGTCTTTCAAAACCTTCACTACAGCTGCGGAAAATGAGGAGACTCCAGTGAGTCATAGGTTGGATTAGATGGTCCCAAAGGTCTTTTCTAACCTGGTTAATTCTGTGATTCTGTGATGTAAATTAATGCCTGTTCTGAGGATAACTTCAGGAGGGTTTTGGAGGTGAGATGGGGATCTGTAGCAAAACTTTTTATTTAGACATATTTTTCTCCACTTCCTGATCTGCCTGTGTTATAGTCACTGTTACAAGTATCAGGATTCTGAGCAGCAAAATAAGTTGAAGAAGCTTTCACTCTTATGAATGAAGATCAAAATTCTAAACAATGTTTATTTGCTGAGTCACTCTGCAGGCCACTGGGGAATCAAGGAATCACTTAGGTCGGAAAGGGTATCTGGAGTTTCCTTATTAAAGACAGGGCTGATTTCCAAGGTAAACCTCCTTCCCCTTGGCTGGTGCAGCAAAATCTCAAATTATTTGAGATGTCACAGGCTCTCCAGCCCCCGCATGTGTGCTTAACCTTTCTGGTGATGAAGAATTTTTTTAACGTATTTTCAAACAGTGCTTTAGCGGGACATCTCTGAAAGGAGCCTGTATCTGCCTTTGCTCTAATACCACCAAATTTTGGGGAGGTTGGAGTTAGTTATCCCATTGCCTTCTCTTCTGGATAAACAGCTCAAAATATAAAAAAAAGCGTCACTATGTCTGAAGAACATTAAGAGTGTGTCTGAAGGAGGATTAAGAAGATGGTGACGGGTCTGGAGGTGAAACCACACAAGGAGTAGCTGAGGTTACTTGGTTGGTTCAGCCTGGAGAAGAGGAGAGTGAGGGAAGACCTCACTGTAGTTACAATTTCCTTGTGAGGGGAAGAGGAGGGGCAGGCACTGATCTCTGCTCTGTGGTGGCAGTGACAGGACCCATGAGAATGTCCTGAAGTTGTATTGTGGAGGTTTAGGTTGGATATTTCGTAAAAGTTCTTCACCCAGAGGGTGGTTGAGCAGTGGAATGGGCCCCCTAGGGAAGTGGTCACAGCCCCAAGCCTGACAGAGCTCAAGAAGAGTTTGGAAAATGCCCTCAGAGACATGGTGTGACTCTTGGAGTTGTCCTGTGCAGGGCCAGGAGTTGGACTCGATGATCCCCATGGACCCCTTCCCACTCAGATATTCTGTGATTCTCTAAGTCTCTTTTAGCTTCTCCCCATAAGGATACTCTGCAGACCCATTTGCAGCCTGTTCCCCTCAGGACCATGTGAGAGAAAACAACCTTGCTGCCATCCTCCCTGCCTCTCCTCACAAAATTCTCTGTCCATCACCATGCTCCGGCACTGAAAATTTCCTCCCAATCCCTGTAATGCCAGTGTCACAGCTCTGCACCTGCACATGGGTTTCTCATTCCTCCTGTTTGTTTGTCGTGCTGGGTGTGCTCAGGTATTCTAAGGAGAGTATCACCCTCTTCTGCCCTGTGCTTTCCTTGCTTCCTCTCATCCAAGGTTTCTGATTACCCCAGGGTGTTGCTGTCCCTAGCCTAGCAAGCTCAGTTCAAACTCCTCCTTGCCAGGTTAGCAAGTTCCTTTCCAAAATTGCTCTGCTCTGTCCTCACTCTTTGAAGCAGATCCAGTCATCACAGGCTCTCAGCTGTTTAGGGAAGACTTTTTTCCCTGTCTTTTTTCAATCAAACCTCTCTAAAGTGCACATGCAATTTCAGACAGCGGGGGTGAAGTGCAGTCATTAATGACTAATGAGGAGCTGAGGACTGACCTGCAGGAAACCTCCATATTGAATATTTTCTTTTCAGATTTAGCACGATTAAACAAATTGCTTTTGTGTCCAATCGCTAGCTTTACGAGAGAATTATTTTCCTGCTGCTCTGTCCAAACCCACAGGGACTAATTTAGATAACATTAATTAGGAATTTCCCAGATCAAAGCCTTTAATCAAATCAATAAAGATACACACTCTGCAGTGTGCTGATTATCAGTCATAGACATAAAATGTTATTTGTCATGTGTACCTTGATAATGATATCAGAGGAATACCAAGACCAACAAGGAGAGATGTCCTGATACCTTATAATATGTTGATTATGTAAATGGTTTCCCTAAATTGCTTGCCAGGACATGGGGGTTGTCCTTGCTGTAGGGTTCCTTTAACTCCAAGATTTATTGGTAGCCTAAACATATTTAACTTACTGTCAACAACCTCAGTGATTATTTTTGTAACACTTGCAATCCCTATGGAGACATTTCAGGAATTACATTAATAATTATATCGTTGTGGAGAAAGGGGAGGGGCTAAAAGACTCAACAAGTAATCATCATTTATCTTAAGAGCGAGTAGTGTGAAAAGTGACCCAATTTGCCATGTAGCAGCTGTATAGCTACATGGTTTTCATAGGCCAATACCAAGTCTTGATTTTTTTTTTCCTCTTCAAAGGAGAAAATTTTATCTAAAAGCTGTTGATTTACTGCTTCTTGATATAAACACCAAACAGGTAATGTGATGAATTCAACTCTCTAAGCCTTTTAGAGAAAAATGACCAAATCCAGAGGGAAGGACACAAAAAGAGCTTTTGCAGAAAACAAGTGAAAACCAAGTTTGCAACTGACCTGCCCATCCTGAGCCCTCAGATCTCTATTTTCCCACATTTATTCTTCCCAAACCACCTTTCCAAGCCTTAAGGTGCTCCTCACCTAAAGCTCCCTGTAACACAGCAGTGGAAGGTGTCCCTGCCCAGGGCAGGTGGAATGAGATGATCTTTAAGATCCCTTCCAACCAAGGCCATTTTGTGATTCTGTGACTCTTATGATTCTATGATAACTTCTTTTTCTACATCCAGCATCAGCCATAATTCCTCGGGAATTATCCCATAATTCCTATTCACTGCTTTCCACCTGTGGGTCCCACAGCACATCCAGCAAACCCCCATGTCCAGAAACCAAGGGAGGGAAGGAGGTAACCCATCCATGACACAGATCCTTAGATCCCAGCTCAACAAACCCACTCGCGCTTTTCACCATCCAGTTATCTTTTATTATTATTATTATTTCTAGTCTTCTCACATTTGTGAACAGGCCATTGAATTTCCCAGTTCCTTTGGCAAATTTTCTTCCAGTGGAAGAAAATGTATTTTCTGCTTTGTTTTACTTTGTTTGTGCATTCTACATTTGGGAACGGGGTGGGGAGAGAGCAGGGAATCAACAGCTCTGTGAAGACCAGCTGCTGGCAACATGCTTCCCTTGCAGCTTTCCGTCAGGAATCTGACAGCTTTAGTTATTGTGATGGAGAAATAATGAGGTGAGAAAAGAGACTGTCAAAAAAAAAAAAAAAAAAAAAAAAAAAAAAAAAAAAAAAAAAAAAAAAAAAATAAATATANAAAAAAAAAAAAAAAAAAAAATTGAATCTCTTCTTCCAGGGAAGTAATTTACTTTTTGTGTGTTCTGTGGTTCCCAGAGACAAGAAGATGTAAGGACTTCATTTATAAGAAAAAAAATCTGTATTTCCCTAAACCAAAGCAATTACCAAAATAAGACAGAAAAAAAAAATAAATTGTCTACAAATAAAAAGGAGCCTATCAGTTTTGTTATGACGAATTTAATTAAATGTGGGTATTAACAGCACTTTGGATAGGTGACTATAGGTGATGAGATCACCATGGGTTGCCCTTATGGTTAAAGGGAAAGGAGTTAGCAGTGTTAATGGATTTTAAGGCTAGCTCACGTCATCCTAAATCAAATTCCTGAATTTGGCCAGGTGAATTTCCCTCTAAATTGACTCTATTAATCACCATAGGTATCTCACACCAACTAATCCTTCCACGGGTAACTGGCAGATCTGACATAGGATTTCTGCACTACTAACTGGATGCAGGAGGGAAACACTAACATGACAAAAACGGCACTAAAAACTTGTGTTTATGCATCTGAAACATGCACAAGCTCACAGCTTCTAAAGAAACCTGATACTGCCTTGAATGTATGTATTTCTTTATCTATCCAGCCTATCCACCACAAGGACAGAAGTTTCAGGACCTGGGATATTTCCTGTGGATGTCTTTTATACCTCAGACATCCACAAGAGGAATCTCAGGGCATCTCACACAGCACCAGGTCCCCTTTGCTGAGACAACTGAACCTCCCTTTTTCTCTCCCTTCTTCAGCTACAATGCATCCAAACAAAACTTTGGTACCTATCTGTTGGAAAGCCACTTGTGTGGACAATTGGCGGCGCTGCTAGTGACATTTTTATCTCAAATTTTTGCTTTTGCTCCTCCCCAGGTTCACTTCACTGAATTTTTGGGATATCTTGAATGAGTGTAGGAGTGAGAGATGCCCTTAATATTCCAGCACCCTGCCTCACCACCCAGCAGCACAGCTTTAAGTGATGTGACACTGTAATTACGCTAGCAGCCGTATTAGATGCTCATTATCCTGCCTTAATTGTTCAATAATTTTGATCAATGCCTGTTTTCCATGGTGCTGACTGTTGTGACTGCAAAATAAAGCCACAGTTTAGGAGCTGTTGTGTGTACATCTGCTAAGTGATTCCTTCACTTGCTCACAAATATGTGTTTGTGTGTGAGAGACAGAGCGTGAGCAGTCAGGGCAGCTGCCTGCCAAAATGTTCCCTGCTTGCAGCTGCAGGAAAAAGTCAAAGGAGCCCTGGATAATCTTGCCTCAGTGGTTTAAGAAGTCACCTCTGTCAATCTCCAGCCTGTGATCAGATCTATCCCCTGGCTGGCAGCCTGGAGGATGGATGCCTGTGTCAGTGTGAAATCCAATGATTTTGCTTTGCTCTCTCTGCAGGCTGGAGGATGGGCTTTGACAGGGGGTTGTACAGCAAACCTGTGCTCCTCGTTGTCAGCCCTGCTCTGGGTGCAGAGTGGCAGAGCAAAGAAGTGCCAGGAAGAGCTGCCAGGACTTATTTGTCAGTGTCTGTGGCCTTCCCAAGGAAAGGACTCTGTTCATTTGCTCTGCTTACATCCAGGGAAAACCACTGACAAGCCAAGGGAGGAATGGGTGGCAATCACAGATTCATTAAAGTTGGAAAAGACCTCCAAGGTCTTTGAGTCCAACCTTTGTCTGATCCCCAACTTCTCAACCAGACCAGAGCAGTGGCTGCCACTTCCAGTTGTTTCTTCAACATCTCCAGGAATGGGGACTCCACCACCTCCCTGGCCTGACCACCCTTTCTGTGAAGAAATTCTTCCTGATGCCCAACATGAACCTCCTCTGGAGAAGCCTGAGGACATGTCCTCTCATCCTGTTGCTTGCTGCCTGGGAGAAGAGGCCAAGCCTCACCTGGCTACAGCCACTTTTCAGGGAGTTTGAGAGAGTGGCAAGACCTTCCTTGAGCCTTCTTTTCACCAGGCTAAACAAACCCAGCTCCCTTGGCTGCTCCTTGTAGGAATGACTCTTGAGACCCTTCACCAGCTTTGTAATGAAAAATAAATGTGAATAGACACTGTAATTGACCTGGAAGAATAAGAGAACCAAGCAGCAAAATGGGTTGAGATTGGTTTACGCTCTTTCAAAGGTGAAGCACAAAGTGAATGCACCAATTGACGCCTGTTACATACAGAAATTCAGTAGTGCCCACTCCATTGCAGGATATTCAATGGTAGCAGACTGTGAATGCATTTTGAAAAGCATTCTTTCTCTCACAGCAGCACCTAAAGACAGCTCAGGATGATGTTTGGCAAAGGAATACCACCCCTTGATTAAAACATCCCACTTCCATTTAAACTGAGGAGTCATCACTGACTTCTCAATCCACTTTTTAGAGCTGAGAAAAATTCAGAATATCCCTTGTATGCTAAATGCTGATTTGTTTTGAAGAAAAACATCATTCCAGACTGGAATGAATACTTACAATGAGAACTAAAACATCCACAAGGAAAAAGAAAGTTTTGAAACTGTATGGCTTTTTTTTTTTTTTTTCCAGTTTCAACTTTGCAACATGATAAATTATATCCTTACATGTGATGGATTACAACAAGCAGCACACATTTCCAAATGAGAAGTAATTAAAAAACGAAAACAAACAAGCCCTGCAATGAGCTGTTAAAGCTGAAAATCTCCCAGCACAGCGTTTTCAAACAGCTGTACTGCTAAATTGCCTGCTCCCTTGATAGCAGAGAACAGACAGAAAACTCCTGCTAGAGAGTTCAACTAGTACAGCCCCGGGTAATGTGCAACCACCAGAGAGAAAGTGGGAGAGACAGAGCTGCAGGAAGCAGGGCAGGCTGCTCAAAGACATGGATTTGAGTTCAGCTGCATGGAGCTCACTGGAGAAGGGACATTGAGCACAACAAATGGATCCATGAAGGAAATCCTTTCAGGAGAGACGTTGCTGATATGCATCCAAAGATAAAAATAGCAGTTGATATTGTCATCTTAGCTCAAGAAACCTTTTCTGGGTCTGTATTAGCAATGACTGTTTCTCTGTGAGAAGGATTTGATCTCCAGACCTCAGGCAGGTGTGCGCCACCATACCTGAGGGTAAGTCCCATGTTGGATGTCCTGTTGCAATGACCTCACTTACTACAGGCCAAGAGTCTGAGCATCCTCCCTCATTCCAGAGTCCCCAGAGAACTCTTCTTGGGCACCACAGCTCTGTTTGCACCATAAAGATTTGTTCCTGTGCCCATAATCCAGAAAATACCAGTTTCATTTGGAGCACTGGTCTGATAAGAGTGGCTGAGGGAGCTGGAGGGGCTCAGCCCAGGGAAAAGAGGCTCAGGGGAACCTTATCACTCTCTAACCTCACCTCAGAGGGAGTTGTAACCAGGTGAGGGTCAGTCTCTGCTCCCAGGTGACAAGTGAAAGGACAAGGGGAAATAGCCTCAAATATTACCAGGAGAAGCAAGGATTGGATATTAAAACCAAAATTCTTTACTGGAAGGGTGGTCAGGCATTGGAACAGGTTGCCCAGGGCAGTGGTAGAATTGCCATCTCTGGAAGTGTTCAAAGAATGTGTAGACGTGGTGCTTGTGGACATGGTTTGGTGTGGACCTGGCAGTGTTGGGTTAATGGCTGGGCTTGATGCCCTTGGAGATCTCTTCCAACCTTAGTGATTCTGGTGTCCTGTGATCTGTATGATAAAGTTTGGTGAAGAACATTGAAGCCAATGAATGAGGGAGAATTAATAATGCAAAGACACCTGAGCTGGAATAGCTTCCACCAAAAACAGAAAGGAGAGAGAGAGAGAGAGAGAGAGAAATGAAATCTTTCATTTCTATTGTCTCCCTTGGCAGAACCTCAGTTTCCAGCATGGGTTAATGTGACAGGGAATCGATGTAATGACTTCCTGGAAGATTATTTTCTTTACAACAACAACAACAATAAAAAAGAGGAATGTACAAAGAATGAGGGCTAAATTTTGCACAAAGACTCTGGTTCATTTGCTGCTCAGGTTGTATTCCCTCTTCTCTTTCATGAAATCCTGACACCTTTTAGGTCTTGTAATTTCTTCTCACAAGCCTCTTCATAATCTTTTGGTTTGTTTTTGATAGACTAATCCTTTGTTCTTCAGGGGTTCTCCCAAGCCTCTGAATAAGTTCACAGGATTCATCCAGCTCCTCTTCCCTTGGGCATTCCCACAGCCAGTCACAAGAACTCCTTCTTTTTTTTTGATTATTTGAAATTTATGACTCAAAAGAAAATTCCCATGCTGTCACACAGCTTGACACATCCTTAGCCCAGCCCATCCTTGGCATTTCAATTTCCAGAAACTACAATAAAATCACCAATCTCAGTTCTTGATTTATTTTATGTATTTTTTTTCACTTTTACTACTGATTAAAAAATGACATTACAGTTATCCAAGACAACAAATCAGTTATTTGGGTTCTGATTTTCTAGGAAAATAAATATGAAAATCTCATGACTACTTCCTTTGTTTAACTTTTATGGACAGCCTTTCTTATGTGTCTACATACTGTCATTTTTTTCCAACCTAGCATCATCTTCCCATTACAAAAAAATCTCAGTGGGAAAAAATCCTGCTGTTTAGAAAACCCACATTTTTCTGAACTTTATTTTGTGGGAAATTTTCAGCCTAAAAGTAGTCAATACTAATAATAAGGTAATCTTGTTGTTTCTTATTTTTTTGCTAAGCTGAAGGAATTCATCTGATCTTATCATCACTTATTTATGATTTACGTATTATTTTTTATATAATTGTAATGGTCTGTTTATATATTGTGTTGAGACCAATGTTTATTAATGCGTTGTCAGAAAGGATTCACTTCCTTCTTGACTAAATGAAAGCAAAATTGATCTGCCTTTATCTCCTGATGGGGTTTCATATTTACAGGTCTCCCCCCACTTACGATTTTGTCCATATTTTCACTAATTTGCCTGCACATCCTGGTCTCCAGCCAGGACAGATGGCAACGTCCTGGAGTTCCTCATGATATGAAGGTTTAGTTTTATGCCCACGTTAAATTAGTCTTTGACCTAACTTTTTGGCACTTTGTCCTCTCAGCTTTCCTTAGACCCCACAATAAATACCTCATTGCTCTGATTTTCTAACCCCATTAATGGGGGTAATGAAGGACCCCTACAACATCTTTATGGTCTTCGCTCCATATCTGTCTCTATTTCAACTCCTATTTCTCTTTGTCTCCAGTCATTGCTGATGAAAATCTCCAGGCTACTTTTGAGATCCTTTAATTTTCGTTATTTTTGCCTTTACACATTTGCTACTGTGTGGACAAATAATAAAAATCTCAAGTACACCAAGCAAAGAAAAACACATGACTGGGATCACATTTTGAGATAGTATTTAATTATGTGATCGCATTCAACCTCAGATTCATACTTTTGTTTTGTGCCCAGAACATAAGGATAATTTAGGAAGAAGACAGTCAATATGTTGTTTCTGTTTTCCTGTTCAGTGACTGCAGCAAGTTTATTCCAGTTTATCCTTGAACCTCACTCAACCCTGTTCTAAAGACAAAACTAAAAATACCTTCTTGGGCTCTTCTCTAATGTTCTATACCATGTCTTCTGAGGGTTTTTCAGATTCTTAGGAGACAATTTTCCAAATGTTTCTATTTTTGGGATCGTGCATAGTTCACATTATTGAAGGCAAATGTTTCCTGTAATTTTTGGGGGCTGAATTTCAGTTGCCCTGTTTTGATAATAAATGCAGCTGGGAATACAAATTTAAAAGATTTCCAGCAGAGCCGTATGGTGCCTCAGTAATGAAAGAATTGATTCCTCTTGGATTTGTAGGATCCATGTAGAGATCTGGCACCAGAACCAGAGGTCAAGGGCATGGACATGTCTCTTCCAATGAGAATCTCTTCCATTTGCTGGAAACTTTCTGATATACAGAAGATACGAGGTTATATCCATGAATCTCACAAACAGTGGGAAAGATTTATTGTAATGGAAGTGGAAAATCATCATCACCTTGACACTTGCTATTTGCCACGTCAAACTTTGGTCAAGACCTTGACATTTAGGGGCAGAGAACCTTTCTCATTGTATCTTGAGCAGCTGAGCAACATTTCAAAGAAATGCTCCTTTCCGACCTCTGCAGGCATGGTTTTGTCCCAGTTGGTTTGTTGACTGCAGGTGGGTGGTGAATAAACCTCCACAGTGGCAGAGTTTCGGTGCTGGTGTTCAGAAAGTGCATCCTTGGATTTTCTGGCTTATCTTTCTTAATGGAAAGTTAAAAGCAGCTGCCAACCTTATCTCCCTGGGAAAAGGAGTTGAAATGCTATTTGGGGGTTTGCATCCTCCTGTCTTCAATAGATCCTAATGCATAAAATTTGGGTCCAGGCATATCACTCCTTCATCCAGTGACAAATATAGAGCTTGAAATTTTCTATTTTCAAATCACAGTCTGAAGAACACTCCAAAGAGAAAGTCCCTGAGAAAAGTTATCCTGGTTTTTATGCCTTTTTCTTTTCTGGAGGAGATCCCCACTACCTTGTCTCTCATGCTGGCAAATCCAGAGGAAATTTCCTTAAACTTCAGTGCCATTCTGCAACTCCTCGAGAAAGCTGAACTTTTCATAGCTCCAGCCCTCTGTTATTCTGAGTGCAACAGCTTTGCTGTGGTTTCAGTAACTGATGAAAATAGACAAT
Source organism: Sterrhoptilus dennistouni (assembly GCA_013397095.1). Taxonomy (NCBI): domain Eukaryota; kingdom Metazoa; phylum Chordata; class Aves; order Passeriformes; family Zosteropidae; genus Sterrhoptilus; species Sterrhoptilus dennistouni. The sequence goes on from VWZU01000482.1 coordinate 12,986, forward strand.
TTGCAGCTTCTTGAGAGAACAATAGGAGGAATGAAAAGACTAATGACAACAGCCAAGATTTGTGGCCCTGGAAAAGGAGGGCAACATCATTTTCCCATATTCAAAGTTGGGAAACACGAATCCAATTTTCTTCTTTTCATCATCAGCAAATAATTCGGATTTTTCCCGTCCCTTAATTGTGCCTTTGTTTCTGTGATGAGGGGAAATCATGACAGTGAAAATCTGTTGGCTCAATTTTCCCCACATCTGTGGAGTTCTTCACCAAGTGAGACATTTGCCCATTTGCAGGCTAATGAACAAGAGGAATTTCAGATTCTTGAGATGGAGCCTAAACTGGGAAGTTAGGAAAAATCATATTTCAGAAATCAACTGGGGCTGGGCTAGGAAAAAGATTTTATAGATTTTGCCAAAATATGACAGATTTTACCAAATGACAGACCCTCAAAAAACCAAGATTCAGCCTTCCTTTGTGAATTTTGGGGAATAAAAATCATGTTTTCGGGACCATGAGATCTTTTTCTTCCAGTTCTCACAACAGGTCATGGCACTGCTCCCTGCTGGAATAAAAGTCTTGAGGATTTCACTTGGCTATCACTTTCCTAGGGCTGAAGCCCCCAGTCAGCAAATCTTTTAGCAGCCATTACTATAAAATATTTTCACAACATCATCTGCACTGATGGTATCCAAAACAGACCTCGCCAGGTTTCATTTTGTTCACCAAGGTTTGTGCACACAATAGCCTCTCATTTCTCTACTCTGTGACAAAAGAGCTGTCTCAAGGTGAAATTTTGGGACACTGAATCCTGCAGCCCTTTGATTTTTATTCTCAGAGCTGCTGGAGAGACTTTAGGGGAATATAGTGCTAAAAAAAAACCCTCAAAAAACCAAAAACCCCAAAACCCCTCCCCCAAAAAATCAAAAAAACAAAAAAAAAAAACCCCACCAAAAACCAGACCCCAAAACAACCAACCAAGAAAAAACCCCAAAAAGCAAAGGACCCCAAGACCAGGAAATTTGCTGTAAAACTGGTCTTTAAGGAGTTGAAGCAGTTCACATCCCAGACTTCAGGGGAGGGAGTGTGGGATGAAACTGAGGTTTTGTCCTGAAATTGAGGCCAGGCAGAAGACAGTGTGAGGGGTTACAGCCTGGGTGATGGGTGAAACAGGTCCCTGTGGTGAGGAAATGTGCTGAAGGGGGTACAGTGGACACAGGAAAGCAAAGCCCTGGCAGCTCTGTATCCTTACCTGGCCATCGTGGGGATTGCACACTCAATCACAGCCTCTTTTACAATTTAGGAACCAAACAACTCCTGGTTTATTTTGGTTACTGGCCAAATTTGAGCTTCACTGAGAAGGTTCCTTTCAGTCTTATTCTCTTATCCATCCATAAGCACTTCCATGTTGCAATCCATGTTGTGGGTTGCAAATAAACCACCAAGATGTGTGTGTGCATCATTGTGCTAACTTGGAGGCGTCAGGTCAGTCTCTGGACCAGAGAGATACAGGGATAGAGAAAAACAAAGTCCTCTCTGGGATTCCTCGAAGTAAACAGAATTTGGTCACTCTTTTAAACTGTTTCCAAACCTGAATCAAAACTCATCACGGTTGAAAACCAAGGGAATAAACAAACTCTGTGTGCATTGTATTGTTCCATGTTCTCTTTAGGGTGGCAGGTGGCTTTGAAGTTATAATAACAGGAATTAAGAGTTCAAATGGCAAATATTCAAAAGCACAGTCTTCATCTCCACATGCCTGTATTTGTGTTCTAGCCCTGGGAAAAAAAGGAATATTTTCTGCAAGAAGACACTATGCCAGCCCCCTGCACGTGGCTTTGCAGCTGGGGTTACACGCACTGATGTTATATTCTGATATTCCCTACAGGATATTGCAAATGTTTCCTGCTAGGTTTTTAATATACCAGGATATCTTGTATATGATTTCCCCCTCCTCTTTATAGACCTTGGGTGGGTGTTTTCTCATCTTGGAGACTGGGGTTGACATTTCAGCCAGGAGGGAAAAGTCATGGGAAGTCATTCATTTCACGAGGGAGAAAACTAATTTCCTTGCTGTTTTAAATTTGTGAGACTCTTTTCGAGAGACCTCCCAACTGATTTGCAATTTTTCAGGCAGCAGCAATTCCTTTCAGGCATGTCTGGTCTCAGATTTGCATCTTCATCAGGATTTGAACCTGGATGCCTTTACTGCATCACTGCCATAAAATTGAGAGAGCTGCTTTGCTCATGTGGCTCACAGGCTGTGGTCCTCAAGCAGATTGATCACCAGAACTAAATATGCCACTCTGCATTCATCTGCACTCTTAAATACATCCATCCTGACAAGTCTCTGTCCTGGGTTGCAGTGTAGGATGTACACAAAGTGTTTATTCTATCACCATCTTCATGAACTGTTGAAACCAGGTGGGCTAGTGTTTTCCCAAGCCCCCTGCCTCTTCTGCTAATGGCCTTTGGGGTGTCTTCTGCTCATGGCCCATCAATGCCTTGCCCAGGACTCACAGGTAACTCCCTCCAGGGATTATCTCTGTTTAATGGGCCATCAAGGACCCACTTCACACTCCTCATCCCATTGGGAGATGCTCCGCCCAGGGGGAGGAGCCAAGCATTCTCACCTGGATATAAGCTGGTGTGTGGGACAGTGCAAGGGGCACTTACCCACTGGATTCCCAGAGGAGCAGAGCTCCCAGACCTTTCTGTGGGATCACTGCTTCAGGAAGAGCCCCTCACCTGGACTGCTCCCACCACCCTGCTCAGGTTGTGTTCTGACTCTGTCAGTGATCCTTTGTGTTATTGCATTTATTTTATTTTATTTTACATTTTTACCTTTCTTCTTATTAAATTATATCTCTGACTTGGAGCCTCTCATTCATTTTGCTTTCAAACCACAAGTCTCTTAGTGCTTGTCTTTGAATTTAGAAATGGCAGCATTAAGGTCCTGGTTAGAAAGGTTTATAACACAAAAAAAGAGGTAGAATTCACGTTAGTTCAATATCAAAGAGGAAATTATATTTCACTATAAAAAAATCCCCTCGGAATCTGAATGTGTCTTCCTGTAGTTAGAAAAGAAGAAGTCACAACTATTTGAAATGACCTAACACACAGAAATCTGAACTTGGTAGTATTGGGTTTCATGGATCCAAACAGCAGAGGGAACACTTAAAATACACAGACTTTCTTATTCCTGTTTTTTTCAGGACACCTGGTAATACCATCACAACTGGCAGTGTGAACACTGGCAAATGGCATCAGAACTGCTCAGGATGTCTGGGAATGGTTCTATCCCCGAAAATCTGTCCCAAATGAAGATCCTCAGATGACATTTTTTTCCTATGGAAAATTATGAAATAGTTTAGAATCCTGTTTTTTTCTCTTATTTGAAAAGAGACAACTGGAAAGTACATTATCAATGAATGATGCAACAGAGTTTTATAAACTTACGAATGATGAAAAGAGTTATGGTCAGGAAATAATTGTTCACTGTTTTGCTCATTGCAAGTGGAGGAGTCACCATCCCTGGGAGTGTTCAGAACACTGAGGAGATGGGGCACTTTGTTGGTATGGTTTAGTGGGCATGGGGGTGTTTGGTCAAAGGTTGGACCTGATGACCTTTAAGGTCTTTTCCAACCTTAATGATTCAGTGATTCTGATTTAGGGCTGGGTGGTGGAGCAATCAGACCAAGCAAAGGGAAGCAATTTCTCAGGCAGCACTCAGTGACTTTGTGCATCTCTTTCCCCCAAAACAGAGTGAAATAAAAACAAACAAACAAACAAAAACCCCCCAAAACACAAAAAAACTCCACCAAAAACCAAAACCAAAAACCAACCAAACAAACAAAAAAACCACACCCAAAAACCCCACCTAAAACCGTTTGAAGGGGAATGAACAGACTCATAATGGACGAATCTGTGACTGGCTGCTAAACACTGAAATCTCCATGTGACTTGTGCATGCAGGAGTCACCTGCCAGAAGGTAAGAATTATCCTGCTCTTTGCCTGTTTACTGTGTGTTTTATCAAAACAGCCATTCCTTCCTTTTGTTGAAAGTATTCTGCCTAGCTGGACCATTGGTCTGTGAAATAATTGTATTTTTTGATGTGATTCATTTTGCCCAGTGTGGAGGCCTCATACAGACAGGGATCTTCAGCAGCCTCTGATGGGAAGTGTTGGACATCCTCAGCCACTGAGCCATTAAATTGTTCTGCTCTCTGGGGGTGAGGAGGCCAAACTTTCATTTCCTCATGACCTCAAAAAAATATTGAAAAATATTCTGGTGTGTAAAAGAGGGGGAAAGAAACGAGGCTGAGGAAAACGAGTTCTTCTGTCACTGGGAGCTAAATCATAATCATTACCATTAATTATCAGTACTTAAGAGTCTTAATAATAAATCATCTTGTCAGGAGTGTCAGTGGGATGAATGGCTGGCTGGTAACAGATCTTAAATCTGAGCATCTCCACCTGTTCTGCAGTTGTTCCTTCCAGATTAGATTGGGCTGCAGCTCCTGGCAGTGCACCTTTGCTGTGATATACAGCAGCATTTTCCCTTCAGGGCTGTCAGTCCCAGGTCTTTTAAGCAGCATTGCATTAATTTAATTTTTTTAAAAAATAAGTTAAAAAGCCTAGAAACTAAATCATGGAAGATAAGAGAGGAAATCAATGTTTCCTGATGAGATGATTAAGTCAGGAAAGAAGAAGCTTTGTGAATGTGTAGCCACCACTGGAAAAATGCACGCACAGACACGCAAACACACAAATAAATCTGAATTGCTTAAGGAATATGAGTGCAAATAAATGATATTTTATAGCACACCAAACTGCCAGACATGCCATAACCCCGTGAAAACCACTTAGGCTTTAATGGCTGAAAGGAATAAAGCTGATGGGAGAATAAATCCCCGGTGCACTCTGACACCCAAATGCTTCTCCTGTGGAAATTGTGCTCTTTTCCTCATTGACTTCAAAAAAGCCACAGAAGAGGGTGACTTTAAAGGTAGCCACGCTTGGTTTGGTAGGGCTGAATATCTTGGCTTGGGTGAAGAAGTCAGGGACATGTTTTCCAGTGACAGTTTAGGAGTTGAGAATAAGAAATGAGCAAGAAAATGCTGGTACCACTGGTGGGATACCTGGTGTGGAAAAGTTTGGTTGGCGGGTTCCTGGGATGAAATCTGAAAATTTAGGAGCTGAAATTTGAATTTATTCACACTGAAATAGCAGAGGAGTCTGTGCTGCTTATTGTGTTCAACCTCCTCTGTTCAACGGAAATCCTGCCATGGATTTTGGGTCCTAGAAAATTCACTGTGTGAACCCCCATATGCCACAAGGCATGAAGTAGAACTTCAGTGCTCATAACAAGCTAAAAATTATATATTTAAATATTTTAAAAGACAAAACCCAACAGAAAACCAAGATATCCAAGGAAGCAAGAGAGACTGAGCATGTTGCTTTTGTACATTCATTTTCAATAACTGGAGATTTGTAAGGTGAAAAGTGGCCAGACAGTCCTAGGATGTGGCTCTTGTCCTAAGGAACAAGGTCACCCCTTCTTTTTCCCATCTGTTCCTCAAAGTTCAGTGTTCTTTGGTGTATGATACGGACTTGAGGTCATAACAATATGGGGAAAGGAACAAAGGACATCTTTGGTTAGAAAAGAATATTCTTCAAATCATTAAACAGTGACATCCCCATTAACCTAAGCTCTCCTGACAGACAGAGGAGTGAAAATGAATATAATCCCTTGTGCTAAGATGAGAGTCCTGTCTTCCTAAGGTCTAACAGAGGTGACAGGACAGATGAATGGGACCTTTAAAAGCCCCTATTTCTGTCCACTTACTATAGAAGAAGTCAAGGTGACAAGCTCAGCAATAGATTCAATAATCCAGGCATCTAAACTTAGGTGAGATGAATCATACAATGAATGCCCTGACAGTGAGGACACTCATTCCTCTTACATGGAATAATTGACCACGGAAAGGGGGAGAAACATCCCCACTGCTTCTCACCTTTACTGTCAATAAAGCTGCAGACATCTACTGTACCATCTATTAGGTTTCCTTGATCTCTGATTTTTATTGCATTGTCAAAGCAGGTGAGACACTGTGCTGGCATTATATGAGCCTTGCACACATTCTTTGTATTTCCATCATTCTTGTGTCAGCTGCACCAATGCTGACACTACCTGAATAAAAGGCATAATGCAGTGTCAATTCACACTTAGGTAAAGCAGCTGTAAAAATGTTTAGATATATATTTATACTTGCAATACTTCTTTGATCGTCATGATGAGCCCTTGAACGTTTCTGTCACTGGGAAGATCTGATTTGGGATTATTTCCTACCTCTCTGTGTAAGGGCAGACTTCCTAAGCAATCCTACATGAAGTAAGAGTTGTTTCAAATCTTGGCTTCACACATTCCCTGACAGAGGTGTCAGTGCTGCAGAGAGAGAGGAGCAGCAGCAAAGCAGGAGGGGTATTGTCTTCACCAGAAATGCACATCTTGGTCTCTTTTCTGATAAAAGATGCAGAGCCAGCGCAGCAGCACCTGCATGGCTCCAGGGCTCTCCTCCTGCAGTGCCATTCATCCTCCAGACTCACTGAGATTTAGAACACTGCCAAACCCCGCCCCCCAAACTAAGGCTTAAAACAGCCTTCAAGGGATTGAGCACACTTCTT
>VWZU01000485.1:7651-20131 GCA_013397095.1 Sterrhoptilus dennistouni
GAGCGGAGGGACCGGCCGGGAGCGCATCTCTGCCCCGGCCCCGCCGCTGGGGGATGGAGCAGGTGGTGCTCGGCTGTTCGAATCAGGGGAGAGGATGGATGCTTTGGGTTGTTCTCTTAGGGGGAGGAAAAATAAATAAAATAATAATAAAAAAAGTTTCGATAAGCTGAAGCAAAGGTTTGGATGGAACTCATCCCGGTATTATGTAAAGGTACATAGGAAGCACTTGTTGCGGGCCGGGATGGCCAGGAACAAACCCACGGAGCGCCGGGAGCTCTGCCCGCAGCAAACCAGGACTGCACGGGCGGCGGGTTCTTTGGGCTCAGTTTGTCCTTCTCACTCCACTACCGAAGTACCGATTTATGTTGGAGGTTTTTTTCCTCTTTTCATATCTTTTCTTTTGCGTATCTTTTTCCTTTTTTAGATACCTGGTCTTGTCAGAGTTAACGAATGCTGTAACTCTAATTAATTCTGTATTTAGTAATCAGGAGCTCAAAGAAATAGCAGGATTTTCATCCAGTGTTGGTGATAACTTTGAAGAGACATAGCTCTACAGTTGTCACCCAATTCTGCCAGTCACTGGGACTTGGTTCTGGAGAGTATCACCAGAATCCATTTTCTGCTCCACTTCCATTTTCTGTAGAGTTCTTGCATGAGAAAGTTGAATTTTTGTTATCTGATTATGGAAAAAATTGGTTTTATTCACAAGTGGTAAGTGCACGTGAAAATGTTATGCCATAACAAAACTTCTGAGGCAAAACCTTGACTTGATTTGCCATTTTTCACCACCATCCCTCTATCTGTTTTTTAGTTTGTTTCATAGAAATAGAAAACATTCTTGCAATATTTGATCAGAAATTATTATTTGCTATTCAACCAGAATCAATATATTGAAAATCCAGTTGCAGGATCTCTACAGATAGTTTAGGAATAGAAACTCAAGGCTGTTGTGGAGAAATTTAAAACAGAGAATGATTTATGGTGCTAAAACACTATTTTAGATATGTATTTGTTATCACTGCCATTGTCTTTGCTGCAGGAGACAGCTGGAGGACACATCCATAAGATATTTGGCTTCCAGAAAGCAAGATGTATTGATTATATGTAATTATGCAGAATTTAGTTTAATGCATTCTGTTATTATCAAGAATTTCTGATTTTTAAGAAACACAGCTATCAATGAACACCATTGGACAACTAAAAGAAATGTTACCCTACCATTATGCATACATCTATTGACTCGGTGGCTTCTTTTCCAAATTTACTGCTGGGCTTAGGCAAAAGAACTGTGTTTTCATCTGTTTTCTTTCCCAGACAGTTCAGGGGTCTTCTCATCTGTCGCTGGGATATACTTCTCTTGTAAAAGCCCTCACTTCAACCAAGTCTGTATAAAACTTTTCTTTCTAATACAGCACGTTACTCCAATATTATTCTCACAGGTTGCAGCCCCTTCTCACACAAGCCATCTGACATTCTGCTGAGTCAATTAATATTTGAAATGTTGTATTAAATATTAATACTCTGCTGTTATGTAAAAAAGCACCAGAATCACAAAACAGACGTTTTTCTGGGTTTTGCCTGACAATAATATAGGACAGGCATATTCTTTGGGGGATCCTTGGTAGAATGACCTATGGCCACATGGCTGTGTTTAATATTTGAGCCTTATTGATGACATTAAAGTTTTAACAATTAGCACAGCTAATTGTTTTCTACAATTTCTAGCAGGTAGGGTAATTTATTGTTACAGAGAATTTTTTAGCCATTAGCATCTCTCACAGTTAAACAGAATTTCTGCAGCTTTCTTATTTTCTAGACTTTTTAGCTACTTTGACTTTTTAGTTAATTGGACCCTCTGAAGATTGGGTCAAATTCTTAGCAATCAGTAAATGACACAATACCTGTAATCTGGATTAAGCCTTTAACTAAGAGAATGGGATTTACTCAGTCCTTGGAGGAAGATGACAACAATGGAGGAGACATCCCTGACCACTGGGCATTCACAGGTTTTGTAATCCAGAATCAGCTCCAGTCTAAGCCTACCTGCAGCTCCTGGATTTTCCAGGCAGTATTTTATGGGATATTAAGCTTCCCTGTTCCATGCTGAGTGCCACCACATCCTAGTGACGATGCTGATGGGCAAGCTGCCTTATTGCAGAGCTGAAAAAGGGGTAGAAAGAAGTGCACTTATGTATTATGTGGACTTGCATATTATGCCTGTTTGCCTATAAAATTATGTTGAATAAATCATATTACCAAGGGGTACTGGTGACCCTGGATTAGAATGTTCCATTGCCATACAGGGTTTGAAAAGAGATTCAGTAGGCTGACATAACAGTCAGGATCTAATTTGACTTTTTGGGTTTTCTTTTGGTTTGGTTTGGTTTGTTGTTTTTTTTTCATTTGATTATCTTTACTTGGAATAATCTAACAACAGTTTTAAATACGTCTGTGATTAAACTTGACTGCAAGGATAATGAGTAAACCATTCAATCAATCAATAATAAAATTGGATTTACCTAATGGATGTAGCCTACTGCATTTTCTGACTTCAAAATTTTGAAATTAATAAAAGTGTTTCACTCTTAATTATAAATGTATTTTGTTAACACACTCCTACTTTTACTACCGATCATCTGGTATCTGTATTTAAGCATTCCTCTATGTTTGTATGAAGCAGTTTCTTTGTATATTGTTGCATAATTTAGTCACTTCTTTCTCTCCACAGAGAAGCTTTTATAACTCCTAATTTTGTCTCATCTACTATAGCAAACATACATGAGGGAGGGAAGTTTTTGTTAGAGGTATGCTCAGAAGGACATTATGGTCCATAATGGAGAAACAGAGACTTTGAAAGGACTGCTTTGCTTAGCTATTCTACCTTCCTTTATGGTCTAGCCAGCTATGTTGCCCCAGTAGCTTCTTTTAGACCAAAGCACGTATTTCAGAGTAACTTCATGTCTTGATCTGAAGACCCCTGAAAATGAAAAATCCATCCTTTTTTAATGGAGAAATCCAGTGTTTTCTTTGGTAGTGTTATCTTCTGAATTCTTTTACCCTTACTTAAATATGTTTAAAATGTCTTGCTTAAATTTGCCTTGCTTAAATTTGATTTCCTCCCTGTGGACCTTGCTCCTTCTATCCACCCTGTGCTAATTTAAAGCACTCCATAGTGTCCTTCAGTATTTTCTTGCCATGGTATCACTTACACGGTACTGGATCATGTTTTAATATACTTGTTAGAGGGCTGTAAAGTCCTCTGTCAGAATCAGTTTGAGCCAGATAATATCGGAGCACACGATCATATTTCTGGTGCATTTATTACTGCACATGATGTGGTACTTAGGGCTGAATTTATGGGTTTGTGGTGGATTGATGCCAGATACAGGGGAACAGACATTACCTGATCTGACACAGAGTTAGAGTAGTGCAGACACATGATACTTCATCCGACACGAAGCTGGTCAGGATAAAATTACCTTTTCATAAATTTAGGAACAGGTTTAAGCCAGCATAATTAACTTGTTCTGCTTTTGGATGAGGTGTCAAATAGCTACAATATTTTTTTTATTTAAACGGAGGTATCCTAAACTAGATTTATAACATCACTGAACCACAGCAGACGGCCCTCAATGCAAAACATTTTTTTCCCCCTCTCAGTCCTCAGATAATTTCTTTGGCTTTTTTTCCCTCTCCTTTTTTTTTCTATATCCATTTCCAAATGAAGACATCAGTGTGTGATGTCTAATACAGTACCAGAGTTGTAGCAGCATGTCTAGAGAGAACATTACTTTCCTGTTCCCCCATCCTACTTGGATGTTTACACCTTGGGAGAGCACTTTTCTGTTTGGAGTCAGAGAGGGACACCCTGTATTTCCAGGCTACTTAGAACACTCTGGAGCTGGTGTAACCCGGATTGTAACCAAGGTTACAATCTATTGCTCCTTAGGAGTGGGTTTTGTTTATATCTCTGTATTTCTTTCCTTTTAAAATAAGTTTTTTTTATATGGGCACGCTGCTTAGAAATGCTGTCCTGCCCACCTTAGTATTCACTGGTTGTCTAGGATTTGTGCCACGAGCCAGCTTAATCAGTGCTAATTTTGTATTTATTGTCAGCTTCTTGAGGAATATGCTGGAGGGTTGAAAGGACCACCACTAAAGGAAAGTGAGTTAAGGCTGATGGTGCCTCACTGACCAGGACTTTAGGGGAGCTCTCTGCTTGCCTACAGGAGTCCTGTGTGCCAGTTCTGGCCCACTGCTGACAGAGAGGGGAGATGCTCACCGGGGTGCCCACTGCTGGCCAAAGAGCTGGTCCTGTTCTAGTGCTGCCTGGAGCAGAGACTTTCTGCTCCAGGGCTTCAAGGGGGAGCTGGATGGAGCCAGGAGACCTCCCCTCCATCCTGCCTTGCCCAGTGGCCCCTGGTGAGCCGTGAGAGCAGGACGCTTTGTGCATTTCCCTGCCGCCGCTAGGCAGCAGCCTCTCTCTTTGTGCCTTTCGGGGAGGGATGGAGGCAGGCTGCTGCTGCTGCTGCTGCTGCTGCTGCTGCTGCTGCTGCTGCTGCTGCTGCTGCTGCTGCTGCTGCTGCTGCTGAGGGGAGGAGAAGGAAGGGAGGAATCCCAGCCCTGACCTCTTTGCCTGCTCTCTTTAGTTAGCCAGCTCTTTATTAGCACAGCACGGCGTGAATTTCATCAAATTCAAATGCTCTCTGGTGCTAAACACAATGTTCTTATAATCGGAATTGTTTGGAATCTGAAAAAAAATTTCGAAATCTCAGTTTTCACGTCTGTTTTCAGTAAGCTCATAGCGTCTTCACTTTCATTAGGTAGGTTCTGTGATGGTAGGGGCCTCCCAAAGTGATGGGGTGGGAAGGCAGAGAAAAGGAAGAAGAAAGTGAGAAAAGAAATGACTGCCAAGTCTTCCATCTGTATATGCAATCTCTGTGGAAAGCTGGTCACGAGCTGAAAATGATGAGAGATATGAGATGTACCTACAGGAACACTTCTTGTGATAAATGTCTTACAAAATATTTGACTTTGAAATGTAGTTTGTAACACAGCCTTTCCTGCTGGAGGGAAATGCCAGGAGGAGCCTCAGGGTGGTGGGGAGAAACCCCTTTGCTGCCTTTCCATTTTGCAGTCCAGCTTCAAAAACCAAAGGTGGGAAACATAACATGAGGCAAGGAGAGGAAGCCTTTGCAATCCAAATCCATATAAATCTTAATGCTGCATTTCTCTTGCAGCCTTTATCTCTCTTCTTGTGAGGAAGACAGAGTGATGAGGGAGCAAAGGAGATGCCACCATGCACAATGACAGCCTTGTCCCACAAAGATAATCCTGAAGACAGAGGTGTAAAGACAGGGTTCTGTATTTGCCCCTTCTGTGCTGCCCTTAATAGCTGGGGCACAAGTAATTTAAAGGGGCACAAGTGATTTAAAGAGACATTTCAGTTTCAGTAACCGCCTAGAATTACATTTACTTATTTATTTTCTTCTCTTGCAACTTTGTTTCCAAGCAAGTAAAATCTTTGTTTTCTATTTTACTCAGTTAACATGTTAACAAACCAAGCTGCTGTTTTCATTTCTGAAGTGCACTGAGGTGAATCTGAAAGGTTCTAAGTAAGGCTGCTCTTTGAGATGCAGCTGGATCCCCAGACTCCTCTGACTGGAGGTGACCCATTTGGTGCACCTGTAGCTGTTTTTCTACAAATTAACATATTTCTAAAAAGATCAGGGAACACAGAATATTGTGGCAAGAGAATGAGAAATGAGGAGCATTTGAAAACTGCATCCTCACATAAGTTTTTAACACTTCCTTTGGCCAGTTGCCCTCTCTCTGGAACTAAGCTGGGGGGAAAAAGAAAAAGGCTCTTGCTCCCTCCTGGCTCTGCAGAATGCAGAGTAGCTGCCTGTGCTGCCTGGTTGGTCAGGCAGGTGCTGTGTTTACCTGGACACACCTGGACTGGCCCTTTTTTCAAGTAGGAACACTTACTTGTGATCAGTAAGGAAAGCACCTCAAGCCTCCAGAGCAATGCTGAAGGATGGAGGCTCCAAATGAGTAAGTCATTTGTAAATTAATTTGCTCATAATTTTTAGAGGTATTCTGTATTAGTTCATACAGAATTTTAATTATGTTTTCTGAAACATGAAGTGGAGAAACAGAAATTAGATTAAGTTTGAAGGATATTTATATATTTAAGTGGTACTCTCCTTGCTAGTAGTGAATATAACCAGACCAGATAATAACCACCAGGTCCAACAGATCCAACCCAGAGATAATTTTTCCCCCCACAGAAATAGTTCTTTTGTTATTTGGTCTTAGAAAGGTACCATTATTAAGTATCAATAACTAAAGACATTTTTATTGTTGGCCTCTTGAAACCTCTATAACTAATCTCCCAATAAAAAATCTGCAGGTATTTCACAAGTAACAAATCCTGTTCTCTTTTCCTTCACCTTGATGCTTTGGAATAGACCCTGACCAGATTCCTTTTGGCCTTCACCAGCTACACAGTAGCACATTTGCATCCTCTCTCCTGCTGTTTGGCCTTGGCAGTAATTCTAGATCTGTCAGCAATATCCCTAACAGACGCTGGCCATTTGCTCTGCCTCTTCTATGTATTCCTTGCTCCCCAGTCATCCCAGTGAATCATAATTCATCATCCCAGCTAATATGCAATTTCTTCTCTTCCATGCAAATACTCGATTCATTTTTATCCAGGCTCCTCAAATTAATGTATTAATAGCCAACAAAATCATCTCTTCAAATGCTTTGCCTCAGAATTGTAAAATGCTCATGTACCCAGTGCTGGTGTGGAGTTTGCTTCCTTGCAGTCTTCTTTAGCCTTGTGAAATACCTTCCTAATTCTGCTCTCAAAATAGAATACTATCTGATTTTCTTCCTAGTAATTAGCACAAAATAATCCTATGTATACACTCCTTTCCCAAGGGAAAGTGGGCTAACATTGCATCATTTTTGCCCAGCCTAAATTGTACCCATGTGAATTTTCTTTTTGTCTCTTGGTCTGGAAGATTTTCTGCAGAGATAACTCAAACCTTTTATCTTTCTTTACTTCTTTTCAGGACAACGTGCCTCTAAGGAGTATTATCTTTTTATCTGATGCTAATACACTTGTGCTGTTTTGTTATTACCAGGCAGCTTTAAATGCACTAAAAGAGTATTCATGCCTGCCCTGAGACCTCACTGTTGCTGTTAATTACAAAATTAACAGCACCCACTTAATTAACACCACACTGGGTGGGTGTCAGTCCAGCTGCTCTGCAATTCCAGGGCAGACACCTGAGTCCCAGCCATCAGGACATCACCAAGGCACAAAAAGGTTCCTCTGATCTCACCTGTGTGATGTTTGATCCCACTGAGAAAGTTAAAGCACTTGCTATCCTGTGAGCTTAAATCCTTATAGGATTATAGCATTCTGAGCTCCAAACTCCACTGGGCTTTGGTAAGACTGCCAGAGGTGTAAATATCTGGATTTGCATTACCACATTCCCAGTGTTGATATTAGAAAAGCAGAGCTATAAAGGGTTACACTAAGACAGAGGCAGAAAAAAAATTAAACTATATATAGGAGTTTCTGTAAATGTTTTTACTTGAACATAGTAATGTTTTTACCAAAGAAGAAAATCATTTGTTATAATCATGATATGTCTGTAGTATTCCCTTATTTGGGCTACTCTTTTAAGTAGGAAATAAAAACCAAGGGAAAAGTGTTAAGGTCCATTCCATATGCCCAGTGGAAAATTTGTTACAAATCTTACTCCATCAAGATCCACAAATACGACTTTTTTTGATTTCTTATCAGAGTAGGGGCAGCCGTTATGGAGGAGGTAGGACTTTTTTACTAAGCCAATAAATATTGTTTGACAAAAGGACACACTTTAATAGCCCCTTTGTGTACTCAAAAGCTTCTATAATTAGGTAATTTGCCAGTTTTATGGAGCTCTGTTAAAAAAATATAAAATTGTGAAATAACCTCCTAGTAGTATGATTATAAATCAGTGTCTATCCCAGACATTGCGTATTTCCCTTGGTGTAAACTAAATTCTTGGTATCTCCTTCAAAATTAGTTTTGGTCAAGAATGGTTATGATAAAGAAATACTTTCAAACTTAAATTAAGAGACAGTTCTTCAGTTATACACCTCAAAGTGTCCTTCACTGTCCAGAAATTGATTTAAATGTGGCAGGTGAATTGATCAGTAGGGTGATCCTTACTGAATTTGGTCAAATAAGTAAATACATGTACAGCTACACCCATTTAAATGTGAGAGCTGCATTACTCTTTGCTGACCACTCAGCTGACATTCTAATAATTTTTGCAACATCTCATTGTTATAACAATAGTAATGGGATTTTTTTGTTATAAAACTCAACAAAACAAAACCAACAAAACTGAGTCAAAATATTCCATGTAGGGAAATGGGAAAAAAGCAGCTCATAAGAAGAAAAAAACCACTACATTTTTCTACAGGTCCAAATTTATTTTAAGAATCAGCTATTTATACCTAGCTGTGAACTTTTGAAGCACCAGTTGCTACTGTATTTATACCTAAGGATGGGCAGAAAATTTCACCATTCCTAGGAAGGTGTATCGAAATGTGGCCTTCAACAACAATGAAAAAAGATCCTGTTTGAAGGAAGCTGGGTTTGACCTACTGCTTCCTAACTACCCTTTATAAACATATGATAGAGTAGCAACACCCACAGTCAGCTTTAGCCAGGTATACAATTCCATTTTGCTTACAACAGTGCTAGAGTTCACCAACTTAATCCAACATCTGCCATGCTGGGAGATTGCCTCCCAGAAATGGCTCTGGAAAATGTCACCTTATCAAGGTTGTCTCCAAGGAGATGTGTTGTCTGCTAGAGAAAGAGGGTTTGCCTAGGGGAGATGCTGTGGAACAGATCAGTTTCCAGGGAAGACTTTGCTAAAGCAGATCCTGAGGCAGAGTGATGACCTGCAGCTCTTTGATGTATTGGTAAAGATGGGCTGGGTGAATTTCTACAAAGCCAAGTCTCCTTGCTCTAGGTAGTCACGCCATCATGTGGGCAGGGAGGCTACAGAGAGCTCTGGATAAGTTAGCTGGGCTACCCAAAGAAGTATAACTACATTAGCATGGTCTCCTACTAGAGATGCACATGCAAATACCTCCAAGATAGTGTATTCCTAAGCCACTTTCCAGTGACTCCTGTCACACATTTGGGGTAGGACAAGGCATGGACCTCTATTTAACTTCTGCTGCTCCTTAGAACAGGAGAAGAAGAAATACTGAGAAATGACAGAGAGGAAGAAAAGTACTTACATTACGCTGTTGAGGGTTTTTTTGCCTGTTTGCTTCTCTTTAGAACCTTTTTTTTTTTTTTTTAAGAACTATTAAAGCATTCGCATTCTAAAACTTGGCCCAGATTAAGGTTGCTAAAGTGAGACACGTCTCTGGCTCTTCCTAGGGAAAGCAATTTAAACTTGGCGGAGTTGTCTGAGAGATGCATTTGTATCTGTTCAAACATAAAGGTCGTCAGCTAACATTTTTAGAGTCTGTTCCTCGGGTTCATCTGAGGCTACAAGCAGGACCACAGCACGTGAGCCTGCAATCCAGCCAAGTATGCTCTAGGCTGGCACTGTAGAGACAGAGCAAGACTTTTCTGGCTGCTAGGATAATCAACAGGAAAGAAGTGGTCTCCTAGCTGGAGTTCTGGCAACATGGATTAGGAAAAATACAACCTGTCTTGAATGCAGAGAAATAAAAACCACTGTGAGGTTTACAGTCAGGGCTACAAGGTCAGAACAGATAGGCTAGGTGAAAGAGCACAGGAAGAGACAAGTAGGAGAGTTGTTAAAAACAGCTAGGGCAGTAGTAGGGCAGGAGTGAGAAGAAATGGGAGGAAAAAGCTCATGATGTGAGAGGGCAATATCCAGGTATCAAGAGACAACACTGACACTTTGCTGAGTGATTCACTCAGCAGCTTGCAGTGTTAGGGAAATATTTTGACATATTTTGCAAGGAAACAAAGACAATTGTGACTCAGAATCAGCCCATGGCACTTTTTCCTTGGGGGAAAAAAAGGCTTCTAAGTCCTCTGATTATTTTAATGTAACACAAACTCAGGATCTGACCTGGTCACTTCAAATTTTGTTCCTGTGTGTGTGTGCTGCCATAAGTGCCATGAGATCATAGAGGTTCAGTATGTTGGCTGGATATAATCTGACCAAGATTTAATGTCGATAAGGATAGATTACCATTTGTCTGTCTTCCTTTGGTCATTTCTGAGGCCCACAGGGACAATTTATGGAAAACAATGACACTTTATCTGGTAAGTGCAGTCATAAGAGCACTTATGTGTCCATGCATCCTTAGATTTTGTGCCAGTTTTCATGTAGAGGCATCCTTCTGTTCTGCTCACGATCTCAACCTCTGTGAACTCTTAGAACTCTCTGCTCCAGCAGAGCAGGGAACTTTTTGAAGTGCACAGCATAGTGTCTGATTAAGTTACTCTGGCATGTATTTCACACTTTTGGCAGACTCCCACAGTTTAGCAATAGGAACAAAGTGATCTGTTTTCATAAATATCAAGTGATTATTTCTGAAGAAGAAAAGAGGGAGATACCTTTGGCTGGCTAAGGCTTTGACACACTATTCCTTAGATAAAACAACAAATATTCTCATAACCTCTAAGTACCATTGCCCTTTAGATGGTATCAAGTAGTAGAGGTAATCATGAAGCACTGTGAGATCTACACATTTGTCATCACCACAATCCATCTAGTCAAGTTGAACTTTAATCCCCATACAAGTAGTCCTGTCCTCTAATCCCCATGAAAGTACAAATCTGGTCCAAGTTTAATTAGAGTTTCAACTGTGATAGCTGGCCTGATGCTGAGTTCATCAGAGCCTCTCTCTGACCAAAATAGCACTATGTTCCCATTCCCAGGCAGTTCCTGGCCACATACAGTCCTCAAATTTTCTTCTCATTCTTGATGGGCATTTGTCTGGTCTGTCCTTAACAATTGGTGCTTTTTGAAATTCCTAGTATGTTCCAATGCTTCACTGCCTTTCCCTAATATCTAAGCTGCATTTTCTATACACCTGTTCAGGCCTGTTGTTTCTTATTGTGTTCCCAGTAGAAAAGAAGAATGCTTGACTCCTTTCTTCTTTCAGGAGTTTTTTATACCGTTGCAGATTGTTATGATGTCTTTCACTGGTTTTCTCTCAGTTATTTTAAAGAACCCCGAGTCCTTCAGTCTTTCTTCATATCACATTTCCTAGACAACAGTTGCTTTTCTTTGGGCTGCTTCCACTTTTTCTTTTATAGAGAGCTGGACAGAGTATCATTTAAGTTCCTACTAGCGCCATGCAAAGGGGAAAGATTATCTCAGGTGGCTCCAACAACATGCCCATTCCCACAACACATTTTAACATTTGCCATTTTCACATCAGCCTGACATCAGTAGCTCGTGCTCAGTTTGGCACCTACCAGCATGCCTTCTCCTATCCAGCCCATTTTTCAGCTCGTCTTCTACATTTGGTCTTAGTTAAGTGTAGTATGTTGCCACTGTCTTTACTGAATTAAATCAACTATTTAAAAACGATCAAACAAGTATTTCAAGACTATTCTAAATGCTGGCCTTTATTCTTGGTGTGCTCAGTGTCTCTCAAAGCTGTGTCAGCCACAAACATTGCAAATATTTTTTTCCCCCAGAGGCAAAATATTAATGAAAAAGCTTCCGAGTAGTACCAGAAAAGTCTTTTGCAGAACCTCCCTCAAAAGATCTTTCTAGTGTGATAGTAAACAATTGTTAACTATTCCTTGATATAATTTTTCAATCAGTTTTGCAGCCACTTAACATCCTCTAAACCAGGAAACTCCAAATTACTTTTAAGTTTGACAGGTAAGACAGTGTTAAAAATCTAAGGTCAAGACACAGGACATTGTCTGCTCCTACCACCCTTGTCTTACAATATATCCAATTTATGTCAATTCCTTCACTCAACAAACCTATTTCATGAAAATAGTGTTACCTAAGTTACCTATTGAAATGAGTCCTATCTCCTGCTGTTGCAGATATACAGGACTCTGAGTCAAAGAGGCTGTTACAATTATTACTGCTTACACAAGGAGTCCATCAGGCTGCACATTTGCACTCCACTGACTTGGCTGTGTAATGTCTGAGGACAAACTGTGAGTTTGCAGGGGATGGGACTGATGTCAGCAGGGATCTGTACAGGGGACATATTCCCTTTGCTCTCTTAGCTCCACTTTGCCTTCTTTGGCTATGAAAAAGTACTTTAAAAAATCCCCATCTTTCCAATGAATGCCCAATTTGACAAGGGATGGTGAGAAAAGTATTAATATCTGGTTCATCTGGCTCTTGTTTCAGTTGCCTTTGGTTAAGGGCAGTCAATCAATTCTTCCCTTTGTTTAGTTCAACTCTCATTCTCATCTCCTTTCCACAAAACAAAACAAAA
>VWZU01000485.1:20247-52586 GCA_013397095.1 Sterrhoptilus dennistouni
ATAAAATAATATTTTAAATTAGGAATATTTCAAATCTGTTTGGAGTTTAGACCAAAATAGAAACATTTAAGGAACAAATATGCTGGTATAAATGTACACTGAGTGTAATTTGCTGATGGATTGTGACTTGCTGAGGCAGCTTGATATTGCACCAAACCCAGCAGTTCTTGGTGTCCCTTTAAAAAATGCATAATAATTGAAGTACAGTGTTTTGACCCTGTATCTGCAAATCCAGTATGTTGCTTTTCATTACTGAATGCCTTTTTACCAGAAGAATTCTCCTTTGTTGGTTCTGTCTAGATGCTGGTAGTCTCTGGGAGATACCAGATTTTCTAGTGACATTTTCAGAATTAATGGAAGAAAACCAAGAGGAGTAATGAAGTAATTTATAAACACTTTTGAAACCTGGCTGTAGTTGCAGTGAATTTAGAAGAGCAAAAATTTTTGCCTTGGAGTCAAGCCTACACAATTCTTCTCTACTAATTAAAACCAAATACCCTTTTTAAGGTCTTATTCCTTTCCTTTTTTCTAATTTGTTTCCCAACCACTTATATCTTATTAAATATAGCACATCTAACAGTATCTATATGCAATATGTAGAGCACTAAGCTTTATCCATAGACTATATTTGTTCTTCTTACTTTGCTTAAGCATTGCTTACAATTTATATCAATCAATGAGGCATTACTGACTAGTTTTAGACGGTCACAATGACTAGTTCAGGTGTTTATAATGTTGGAACTGAGTGTTACATAGCTCAGATTCCTTAAGTTTATGCAAGGTTAAATGCATCACTTTTTTTTTTCTTCAACAATTGACAATGATGCAGAAGCACCATTTTTAGCCTTTCCCATCAGATACACATGCTTTTGAAAATATTTTTTCCTATAACCCCCCCTTTATTCAAAGGCAGTTGTAAGAAACTGAGCTTTTCTGACCTGCCACCAAGGTTTCAACTTGAAGTCTGTTTTTAGCTCTGTGGCCACAAGTCAAGTGCAGTTGCTGATTCCTTTGACTGTTCTGCAATTGCTGTCACCCAAGGTGTCAGCCTTCCTGGCACAGCAAGTACCACTCTGGAGCTTTACTCATAAGTGCTGCTGTTAAGCAACTGCTAATCTATTCTAGGGGGTTCATCATCTTTGAGATGTTCAGTTTGTATAAAATGTTAGATGAGTCATGAGACATTAAGAAACCCTGAAGGTGTCATGCTGGATTAGAGCAGAGGTCCTTCACAGTCAGCACTCTGTCTTGGCCAAGGCCAGGGTCAGATCATTCAAAATAAAATGCAGTAAATGGTGTTCAATTGTCCTCAGCAGCTGCTACCTTCTGCCTCTCTTCAATGGAATATAATTCATCCCCTGAAATATAAAAATTATTATTAAATTCAAATCTTTGTCTTCTCTTTATTAAAGAACCCGCCTTTGTCTGTAATTTCTGATTATCCCCCTTCTCCCAGTCCTACCTAGCTCTTTACGTCTGTGTTTTTTCTATATTACATTTAACAGAAATTTTATTGCGTTCAAACTAACTTCCTTTCAGTATCAGGACAACTATTGGTCACAGCTATTCAGCTGTCTCAAATGAATTATTTTCTACTATTGTGTGTTATTTTTTATCTCAAAGAAGTTTATTCTTAATAATCTTCAGTACAAGTTCAGCAGCCCCCACGGTTCAGTATGGCAGTCTCTTAAAAGTCTCTTCTCATTTTGCCACTGAATCCTACTGTGTTTCTGATGTCTTTGCATTAAATCAGTGCTGCCCAGGCTTTCTCTTTCCCATTGCCTTTCTTCTCAAGAACCCCTTGAAACCCAGTTATGGTGCCATGTATCTCAGGGTTTCCTCAGGTTTTTTCTCAGGTTTCCTTCTCCCATCCCTTGATCAGATGTGTGCCTCTATCTCTTGCCCAAGAAAGATGAGTGTGCTCCTGCCAGAAGTCTTCATCCAGCCCTGGACCTGGTACTTGGAGACCACAAGGAAAGACTGTGCCTACAAACAGGCTTCAGGCTGGATGAATCTTGGAAATTAACCACAAACATCCCAAGTATAGTAGATTGAGCCAATTTTTTAGATAGAATCCTCAGAAATTAACCTGATATGGCAGGTTTAGTATTGCATTATACAGCTGAATCATAAGATCTTTCAATCATATATCTATCTTTCTTATTCCTTAAATTACAGCCATCAAAATTTGTTCAAAGACCTTTGGAGGAACATGGAAGGAAGGTATTTTGCATGTAGAAAAATATTGCTGTCTTAGAAAAGAGAGCTCATTCCAACTTTGTTTCTGTCATCACTAGATAAATAAATCTTCACGATGAAAATAAAAAGATAGTTCTCTTGCTCCCCTCACTGACTCTGTTCAGTGATTTAAGATGAGCTTACAAACTGGGCCACAGTCCAGGAAGTGATTACAGTTATCTGATGGTTTCACATTGTCCCAGTGATGCAGGAATGAGGAACATTCCTGCCCCAGTCAGGAAATATGCCCTGCAGCTGGGATCACCCAGTGGCACTCACAGTCACTGCACACCCCTTGCACTGGTGGGCTCCTCAGGCAGCTCTGGCTGGATATCAGCTCCAGAAAAAGAACTCAGCTCCTGAATTTACAGTTTCCTTACACCAGGAGGTGAGATACAGCTGGAATACAGGAGATGAGGTCTGCTGTCTGTCCTGCACCTGCAGTGGGTATTGCCAGAGGCTTAGTGGGCAGTCCATGATTCCTGCCTGCTGGCATTGCTGCTGTGTCCCCTGAGCGTAGCCCAGACTTTGTTCCCAGCCTGTGACAGAGCATGTCTCACTGTGCAGACCCTAACAAAAGGGACATGGTCCACCCTGCACAGTACAAATAGCTGTTAATAACCTAATTTCATCTAAACATTCCTGGCTGATGATGTTCTCAGACTGCTGCAGAGTAAGTGGGGAAGGGTAAAGCATCTCAGGGTAGGATGTTTAAGGAGAGGAATATGACAGGTGAGGAGTTCCTACCTGCGTTGTGATGCTAGGGCATCTGTAGGTATGATGAAGGAGGACGAAAATGCTTAATTTCACTTTTGAAAGTATTTTGGAGTATTTTGTTTTAGTTTCCCTTTAAACTGATAGCAAATTAGCCTGCTGCTTGGAACTGAGCATTTACCCATCACATTTGTTTTAACCCAGTCTGAGATAACTGAAAATTTTTTATTTGCCACAGGAAAATTAAGTGCCAAATTGTGTCCTGGTGTGGGCTTGACAGTTTTCTCCTATAAATATTCAATGAGAATTAGTGTAACGCAACACAAAACCAGTAAAATTTTAAAATTACCTCAGAGTGCATTTAACCTACAAATAACCTACAGAATGGGGCTCAGAAAGTATGTGCTGACTAATCAGCAGCAGATGTCTTTGGGACATCTAATTTGACATCCATAACTCTCCAGAACAATTAGAGGCTCTGTGTAAGGCCGCCCCAAATAGAAGTCCATCATGTTTGTGAACAACTTGAGGCTTTGTCCAAGTGGTCAGGTATGCCAAGGGTGCCAGCAGGTCCTCAGTAATGTGATTCTAGTGACAACCTATGGTGTCAATTGTTGGTGCAAATAGAACTGGTCTGTGTAATCTCCCCAGGTTTGGACACCAATCTTGTCAATCTGTGCACAAGACAGATCAAAAGTAAACCCATGGTTTGATAACAGGCCAGTCCTTTCACGTCTGACTGGTCTGTGGTTGGTGTAACAAGAATCACAGGGTTTTTCTTATCACTTGAGATACAGGTATTTGTACAAATGAGAAAATGAAAACAACCCCATAAGGAAGGAGGTGCAGCAGAGTCCAGAGAACTGTCTTCTACTTAGAGAGGTCTTTGTCTGAGAAGGTACCAGTAGAGTGGTGAGAACTGCAGAGAGCACCTCAGCAAGGTGTTTTCAGGGAGTCAGAAAAGGGCATGGGCCCTCAATGGATCAGGGTGTCTCACCTACTGCATGATTCCTGCAGCAACTGTGCAACACCCACCTGTCTGTGGAGTGTTTTTCAGTGTCAGCTCAGTGTACCCATGAGCTGGGAGGGCCCTGAGGGCATCACCCTCATGGGAGGGCCTGGCTGCACACCCTGACCTGAGCCACCAGCCCTCCTGACCTTCTGTATGTCTGGGTGGGACAAGTGAGGAACCAGAGTACGTGAAGCCCTGGCCATGGAAAAGTGATTCTCAGTGGTTCTCAGGTTCTTTGGCACATTGGCTCATCCTCACCAGGGATTCAGGGCAGGCATACAAGGAGTACAAAAAAATCCCTGCAAGGACTCAGAGCATTCCTGGCCAGAAGAAGTCCATAACTCTCTTCTGGAAGCTGGCCAGGGTCACAGGGGATGGGCCAGGGCATTCAGGCTGTGCCCCAGCATGAGCAGGACAAGGCTGGGTTATGGCCAGCACCTGATCTCAAGGAGAAAGGCACATCAGCCCTGCCCACCTTGCAATCCTTCTGCTTCCTAGTCTTTTGTTCATCCTGGTTAGACCCAGAAGGAGGCCTGGTGGCAGATGCACAGGTGGGCAAACACAGCAGGAGGCTGGTGGCCAACAGCCTGGAGGGAGCCAGGTGTCCTCCACTCTTGGCACCCTTGACCTGGCTGCCCCAGGGGTAAAACACCTTGAGTTTCCAAGTGACAAGTGAGGTGTTGCTGTCTGAAATACTGCATCTGGAGAGGAGAAGACACAGCAGGAGCATAAACATCTCTGACTGACAAGCTGTTGGAGGACTG
Organism: Sterrhoptilus dennistouni; assembly: GCA_013397095.1. Lineage (NCBI taxonomy): Eukaryota > Metazoa > Chordata > Aves > Passeriformes > Zosteropidae > Sterrhoptilus > Sterrhoptilus dennistouni. The sequence goes on from VWZU01000485.1 coordinate 24,976, forward strand.
ACAATCTACTCTTGGTGGATTATGGTAACATTTGTGAAAAGATTTCCACCTTCTGTGGAAAGAAGAGCAAACCTATACTTTCCCTTGGTTTACGTGAGAGTCTCTGGAGTTTTCAAGAAGCTGGACTAACATCTTTAAGATGAAATTTGATGCAATGTCAAATGATTTTCTCTTCAAAAACCTGTTCTTTTGGAAAATAAATGATGGGAAAGAAAATGAATAATTCATTACTCATTCATTTAAAAAGAAGCTGTTGGCAATGGCTTAGTCAGATGCAGTGCCTTTGGCTGGTAAAGATAATAAAGGAGTAATGAATTAGTCATCAATACTGCAATGAAAGTAAAAGGTCAAATTTGTCATTGGACTAAAATCAAAAGGCCAGATTGGTTCTGTTTTTCTAAAATGGTGGTCTTCAGGCCCCCTTTGATTTTCACACTGCAAAATACTTCCAGCAGACCTGCAGACTCTTCCATAGAACATTTAAACCTATTAAATGCCCCTGATTTATCTCTGTTGCTTTTTCAAATCTCATCAGGAATAGTTTGTGCACCCTCAACTCGCCATGTAGTACAATCTGATACAGAGAATTGAATCTGGCCTCTGGTTTTACAGACCCACAGAGATTTCCTTGGGGAATTTGTTCCACAACAAAGATTCTTGGATGAAATCCTGACTCGGATTGTCCAAACTGCTATGAGGCAGGATTACAGTGATGCCAGGATTTTACTGCCTCAACAACTAAACAAAGCTGGTGCCTCCTGGCTCCCCTGCCATTGTACTTTTACTTTGCATGCAGATGCCTTCTGTCCTGTGTGCACCCCATGGTAGAGAGGTCTGTGGCCTCCTGTTACTGCAGGATAAGTCACCTTTCAAGGGTCTATGACCTCTATTCTCAACAGCTATTCTCCTCTATGACCTCAACAGCAACACCAGGAAGCAGCATGGAAACAATCAGTTTTCCTGGGACCTGAGAAACTTCTGTTTGCATCAGCTGTAAAAACTCATAGACTCTTAAACCTGACTGGTTTTGGCAAAGGATAAAGCAGTACCAATCCTACTTGAATCTGCTGTATAAATTCACCTCCTAAACTAGTTTTGTGTGGTTTACGTAATTCCCTCTTCTGTACAATTTTCTGTCTTCAAGCCTGCATTTGCAAGTTTCACACTTTTTCTCCTAATTGTTCAGGTCAAATTTGTCAAAATGACTTCAACAGCAGATCAGAATACTAAAGCTGACCTCACCTACTCATAACTCCAGCATTGCATTCCCAAAGGGCAAAACCAGTGATTATTGTTAACATTACTCCAAAGAGCATTCCTTTCCACTCTGTAATAAATATGACAAATGTGATAGCACTATCTGAAGAATATTTTCCATATCTCTTACCTCTCTCTTTCTTTAAAATTTTTAGCACTTCTGCATCACAGCTGCCTTAATTACTGAAAATACGTCTTACCTTGCTTTGGAAAGCAGTGAATACATTAACATGTTCCTGCTTGTACTCTGCTTACTCACCTCCAGACATAGGATGATTTAATCTAGATTTATAATATTATAACATTTTATGCCTCAGCTTGCTTAAGCTGACACTGGTAACATGGGATGTGAATTACTTAGCAGCAATGCTTATATACTGGTATGATGAGCACCAACCAAAGCCCAAGAGGGCAAAAGAAAGAAATTAAGAGTGTAGATTTTACCACTTACAGAACTTAATTGGCCAGGTAAGAAATACATGCTAAAAATGAACATAACTTCTTTGTTTCACTCTCCCAGGGATGATATGCATTGTCCAAAGGGTCAAGGGGGATACTCCCACCTGAAGCAAATATAGATATAAATTAAAACTATACAAGCACCAATTATTTGCTCACAGAGGTGTTAATGCTACTGTTAGCACAGCTGTTGTCTAAGAAAGCCCTAGGTGCTGCAGCTGCATGGAAATCTTGATGTTTAGCATATTAAGCTTAGGCTGTAGCTCTTCTTATTTTAAACAAAAGCGTGAAAGCATGGAGGGGAGGCAGGGACTGGAGGCAAAGCAGCTCCCCAAGCAGGCAAAAACAGTGCTCTGACATGGGGCAGGACAGAGCAGGACAGAGCTGTTGAGTGTTAGAGATGCATGGGGGTCTCTTTCTGAGCGAAGTGGGAGAGGCTGTGAAAGGGGATTACATCTCAGGCTGTATACTGCAGGGGGTGAGAGGGCCAGAGGGGTCTCAACACTGCCTTCAACTCCATCTGCCACCGTGGGTTAAAGTCCCCAGGGAATGGTCTTGTAGGGGATCAGGAATGTCTTCTCCATAACAAAGCTCCTCCAGGACGCTCAATTGGATGCTCATTTGCAGAATCATTATTGCAATGGGTACTGCCCCTCACAAACATCAGTGATGTCTGAACATCATTGTCCCCATGTCCCTCCGCAGCAACCAATCTTTGCTTGGCCCACTGGAGCATTAAATCAAGTTTTAAAATGAAATTGCTGTTTGTGGGCACGAATTCCTCATTTTCATCAGGTATAGAGAAAGGTACAGAGACATTCTCAAAGCATCAGTGAATCGGAATGAGTTTTCTAACTTCCCATCTTGTGTGCAGTCCTGAAGGACCAGAAAAAGATGTGTATCTGTAGGATTTCATGTTCCTGTTAATTGCTGATCTTATATTGTTGCAGTTATTTTCAATTTTTTTGTCTTTATTGTCCTATTCTCTACTTTGTGCTTTGTTCAAGTTTTTTTCCTTACAGCAGAGAAATTGCAAATACAATGTTATCATGAGCAATGTGCTGACATTTTTTTCTTATCTACCTTAGGACATTTATTTACCCTTTCTTCACTAGAGGCAGACCTTTCCCACTGCAATTGCTTTTCTTTGGCATGTTATTCTGTATCTATAATGGCTTCCTCCAGGGGTACTACCTGATTTACTGCGCTGAATATCCAAACGATTGGTGCACCGACATCAGATTTACATCAGGTAATTACAGCTGCAGGATTCCCAAGATCTAATCTCCAAGCAATTTGTAAGCATTTTGAATTATGTCCTAATCTTCAGTGAACATGTGAGTCGAATCTGTTGTGATGGAAATAAGACCTGCCTGCTGGCCCAGATAAAACAAGCAAATGTGCAGTAACTCCCCTTTTTTTTCTGCTGGGCAGACACCTTTGAAGGTATATGATGTTATGTGTTAGTCTCAAATGATGAGTCTTGTTTTACTGACACCACTCCAGAGCCTCCTGCTGCTATGGGCCATGGAGATGCAATCTCAGGGCCCAGGTGCCTGGGGTGTGCCCTTGCTCAGCCAGAAGTGTGTCCCCAGCAGTGGCTGTGTGCGAGTAAGCTGTGGCTTTTTCTTCGCTGCCAGGGAGCCTTGCACTTGATGCAGCTATTCTGAGTGAGACAGAAAAGGAGGGCAAAACCCCAGCATGAATGAGGCTTTAGGGACAAAGAGCTCTTTTTTCTCGTGAAAGGCACAGGGGAAGATTAGCGATCACGCACAGTCTGGTTGTATGTTAATGCGATTCCTTTATATTCTGTGACTTAATAGCCTGGCTGGATTTCACCCTGTAAAATCCTTCAGAGAATAACTGAACAAGAGCAGCTAGATGGCATTACAGATTTGGTACTGTGCAGAAAGTGTTTTTTAAATGTAAACATAGAAACGAGGATTTTGAGAAATGTGGAGGTCTGAGGAAATGTTTTGGATATAACAAGCACAAACTAACCAAGGTACCCTGTTTCGGACTATGGATGCAAGTTCAGTCTTTTCAGACAGCATCCCATATTAAAAATTCTGGACATTGTTTAGTAAGACCTCCCATACCAACACAGAAAACACCAAATCACCTAATTTGTATGATAGATAAAACATATTTAATGTGGGAAAAAAAAAGAAAAAAGAAAAAAAATCAGCATTAGCAGTACTTGAAATATTAAAGAAAAAACTAACAGTATATTATTCCTCTACAGACCAACTTTCTGTTGTTACTCCAAGTGTTGAGGTTTTATCAGCATTTAGTCTTTTATCTATACGTCGTAGTGCACACACTATTTCTTTTCTTGCTTTCCAGTCATTGTCAGAGGTGGATTTCACAGTGTCCAATGTGGCGTGAAATATAAGGCATGTCACCTGCAGACTTTCTCAATCAAATGCCTCTGGTTTTTCAGTTAAATGGAATCTGGTCAATGGATCACTTTGGCCAGATAATGTCAGCATCCTTCAACCTGCTTTCCATCCATGCCCATAGCTCTGTCCAAGCAGCCTCACTGGCAGTGGACTGAGAGGTGCTGAGATGTAGGTTCCTTTTATGGCTCCAGTGATGCGCTGGATAAGTTTGTGTCTCTGTGCTTCTCTTTCCTCAGCAGTAAAATGAGAGTATTATTGGTACTTGTCTGCAGCTCAGTGCTTACTCTGCAGTAATGTCCACAGCTGTGGCTGGCTGTCATCGGCTGTGCTGTCCATGGGTTACTTTGTGTCCCCTCTTGAGTATTCAATAAATGGTGATTATGGCCACCTGGGAAGTTCAGCTGAAAGTGCTCTGGCGTCACCAGTCACCTGTGCTTCTCCTGTTCAGTAGTCTTCTTGGTAGCAGTGCATCTTTTGACTTGAAAAAGAATCCACCCACCTCATATTATAACCCCTATCTGTCTGCTGCAAAGACAAACCTCACACAGGAGCTTGAGTAAGGATATCTAGACAGAGCTGTCTTTCTAATACATTTCTTGTTGGTTTCTTAGGCCTCCTCTTATTTCTGCTGGGAATGGGAATCAACATTCACAGTGACCTCCTGCTGCGCCAGCTGAGGAAACCCGGGGAAGTCACTTATAAGATTCCTCAAGGTATATTCTTATCCCCCACTTCCTTGAAGGAAGTAGGGCAGCAGAATAAATAATGTTTTCTGACTGAATTCACAGGAAAGCAACGATAATGGCAGAGAAGCTGGTCTTGCACAGGTACTTGGTTCAGCTGCAGGGAATGGTGTGAGCTGGCTTGCAGCAGCAGCAAGAGTATCTGAAAAACATGAACTGGGAGGAGAGATTTTAGGAAATTGGCTGGTGATTCTAAGAAGATTGAAGTGGGACACAGGAAAAGGATTTTAACTTTGCAAAAGGCAGCTACAAAGAAGGAAATAGGCTTCTCCATGCCCAGAAAGGAGTAGTAGTGGACTTCTTACTGTGCAAAAGGTGGATTAATAGTGTAAACTTTAGGGGGAAATAATAACACCAAGGATGCAAGGTGCTGAATTGCCTTTCCAGGAAATGTCTAGCTCTGTAGAGCAATATGGATGGGGATCTACGAATTTCATAGGCTTGGTACTGACTCTTGCTGGCTTGTTATGGATGGTGATATGTCTCTCCCAGAGTTTATCACCTCCAATACGTACCTGCCTCTTGTAAATGTTGCAAAAAACTGAGATCCAGATTCTGCATTCCACAAAGATGGTGAAGTTGCAAAATATTTTAGGGCATAAAATAATTGACTAATGCTAATTATTATAGTTTAAATCTAATAATGGTCTTTCTTAAGTTATTTTCCAAATGAAAATAAATGCTTGTGAAAGTGCTGGAAACACTGAGTCAGAACCCCCCTTGATTCTTGTATTTATACGAGAATTTCAAGCAAGATCCCCCTTTGGCATGGCTCTACTGGCTTCAGGGAAATGTGTTTAGGTTGCTGCTATGGGCTGAATAAGAAAGGGTACAATTCTGCTGACTTTATGGGAAAGAACCTTCCATGTGCAGATGACTCTAAAATTTAAATATTTTGTCTGTTGCTGCAGGAGGACTGTTCACCTACGTTTCTGGAGCCAATTACTTTGGAGAAATTGTGGAATGGTTTGGTTTTGCCATTGCAACCTGGTCCCTACCAGCCTTCGCCTTTGCCTTTTTCACTCTTTGCTGCATTGGTCCACGTGCTTATCACCACCACAGGTATCGAACTGCTCCTTGCCATATGCTGCTACTTCCTCTTGGAATGCAGTTTACAAAATGCCAGGGAGGACCAGAGCCAGGATTTGGGATAAAAATGACATTTAATGCCATGTCCAGGAGGTGTATTGGCCTATTTGTGTGAGGCAGGCAGTCAGCTGCAGCCCCTGTCAAGTGGGCCTGGCCTGACAGTCATTTCATCCAACGTGAGCTGCATCACTGCTCCCACCCTGCTAAAGCCTCTTTTTACTCAGCTCCATAAATGTGAGCCTTCCTGAGGTTTCCCTTGCAACCTCTGCACTCCTTTGGAGTAGATATGCTCTGAACTCCTAAAATTTCTACTGTAGGCCTGTTAGAACCTTAACAGTATTATCAGTTAATTAAATAACCAGGTGTAGTTTCCAAACTGCTCTTTTGCAGAGTAGCACACTGAGATAACAAAGAAAGATAGCTTGGAGCAGTTTTAAGGTTCCTCAGCTGATCTGTATCGAAACTGTGCAGTTCCCTCTATGTATGCAGGTTCACTGTCTTGCTTATTTTCTTTCAGGTACTATCTCAAGACATTTACGGACTATCCAAAATCAAGGAAAGCCTTGATTCCTTTTGTTTTTTAATGATTGAAATACGGACTCTTTGTTTTGTCTTTATAGGTTTTTTTTTTCAATTCCTAGTTTTAATGCTAGTTCTGACTATATTTCATTGTATAAATGATAACCCAGGATTGTAACAGACAAGAAGGTAATTTGGAATGGAAGTCCTTGTTTTAACTAGAGGGGAAATTGCAGATAGCTGTGGGCAAAAGGACTCCCCAAAAAACATACTTGCTTCTCAGAAAAATAAATATGTAACTGCATAGACATCGGAGAAAAAACATCGGCTAAATATTGTTGCAGAAAGGTAGAAAGTAAGCCAGCCCATTACTTTGGAGGAACCCTTCAGCAGCCACTCCAATTTACAGCACTTTTGCAACTGCTTCTTCCTGCCTCCACTCTGTAGCACACGTGCCCTTGCTCTGCTGGCATTGCCCTATGTTTTGCCACACTTTAAACCAGAGAATGGGTCTCATTTGCCCCAAAAAATTACTCAGCCCATTATTTTTCGTCTAAAAGTCATTTTAACTCCCAGAAACACAATGTAACAAGAGGGAGCTGTGCTGGCACAAGGCTGGGAGCACAGTGCCAGGGCACAGAGGTGAGGTGAGGTACATGGAGATGGAAGTTGGCACTCACAAGCACAATGTCTGTGTTCCTTCCTTAAGCATTACTTTCCTCACTGTCAGATGATTAATCTTCAGCCATCAGGGTTTGTTTTTTAAGTGTACTTTGTTATAGCAATTGCAGCTGCATTAGCATTTCTTTTCTCTTGCAAATCCAGATTTTTTTCAGAATAAAAATTTTTCCACTCAAACCCACTCAGTTGTTGTTCATAAAAAGATTTTAAATGGTGATGCATGACAAAAATTACAACAAATAAAAAACTGTGTTGAAGAAAATGTTCTCTGACACTGGCAGTACATTTTGTCTGCAGAGAATATTTTCAGATACTCTTATTAGGAAATGATGAAGAGATATTATTGAATTTTTACAAAAAGACAGAATGCCTCTTCCTAATTTCAGGGTAGTTAGGAATTTTCAAAAAAATGTCATTAACCCGAATAGGAAGAGATGTCCCCTTGGATGCTGACAGTTTTAGTGAACTTTTAGAGCATAAAATCCTGCTAAGAATTATGCTGAGTAGCTAAAAAGAAAAAGACCAGACTGCACACATGAAACATATGGCCTGCTGTTGGAGTAACCTGATTGATTGTATGCAATTTCCTCCAAAACACAATAAAATTTATGTTAAACACAGAGCTGTGTTAGCCTATAATTTACTGTTTGCAGAAACAAGTCTCTGTGACATTGCTTACCAAGTTCTGCTCACACCAGCTTCTTCCTTCTGGACAAGCTCTCCCTTCTTTGTTCATGTTATAAATCATCTTCATTACCCCAGAGCAGAGCAGCCAGCTGAGGCTGGGTCCCACTGTACAGTCTCTCTACAGCCCACAGGAGAGCCATATGTAGGCAAAGGTAAGGGAGGCAGAAAATAAAATGCAAGCAAAAATGTTGCATGGGATGAGACTTTCTGCATTAGCACCACAAATGTGTTTTCCTTCGGTTACCTTATTTAAAGCAAGGCTGGAGGCAGTGAGGATACCAGGCTGGAGAGTATGACCCCTTCTCCAGGGAGTGGATGCTGAGTGGGAGCAGCAGCCATGCTCTCCAGAGCTTCTCTCCTCAGCATATCCTCCTTGATGATTCCTCCTTGCAATTTTTCCCTCCAAAGCCTCACAAGTGGTGAGGGAACAACTAGCTCATGAGTGCCAGTGTTCCTAGCTGCTGTCTTCTCCAGCGGAGAGCAGGGACCATGATCTGTCTTACCCTTTTGACCAGAACAGGACTTGTGCAGCCTTCTCTGTTCCTCCCACCTACCCCTCACATCCAAACAGGACTATTTCCTGCATTTATTTTGTCTTGCTTAATACGTGCACCAGATAGACTGTTATTGCCACTGTCTGTCCCAGATACCAGTGCATGGAGCTGGGGGCCAGAGTGGGAGAACTGGTGCTGGTCCAAGGTAGGAGATACCTGCCTGCAGGCTGCAGGGCCCCACAGCCTGAGCACAGGCTGCTGAGCACAGGGTGCCTCCTGGTGCTGGATGCCTTGCAGAAGTAACTCCGTCCTCTCTGTCCTGGGCCTTGGACATGTTGCATGGAAAAACGTTGGTTGCAGGCAGGAAAGGAGCACATTTTCCTTCTGCCCAGTCCTGTGGCATTTTTGGACAGCAGGAGCAAGACACATATGCTCTAAACCCCCTACGAGCAATGATTGCAGTTAATTGTCATGGAGAGGTGGCACAGGCTCTCCCCATATGGAGGTGCTCTGTGGGAGTGCACCAGGGCAGCATACCTCCTGAGAATTTTCTTCCATCATCCCTTACTTTTATAAGGAAAAATATATTCCCCTTGTCTCTGGGAGAAAAAATGCAGCAGACATTTTCATATCCTTCTGCTCAAGACTCTGGAAGTTATGTACACATATGATTTCAGAGCTGACTGTAGAATATTTTGCAAAGCAGCACTTCTCTGACTTTCCTTGTAATGTCCTTTTGTTCTGCCAAAACCCAACAGATATGTCCTCTGCTGGTAAGCATTTTAAATAATAGCTTGTTCCTTTTCTCCCTCTTTTGCAATACTGTTTTTCTGTTTGGTTTCTTTCCATCATTCACATTGTAATCTTCATTAATCTTCGAGGAACATTTATGTTTCAGTGCTGTTTGCCTGGAAAGAGCATCAGAACAGCTCTTAGTGCTCCTGCCCTTACAGAAGGACTTCTCTTACACAGAGCTGATAACCCAGTCTTCATCCCTGCTGGCAGTCTGCTGGGAAAATGAATCCTTTATTCCCAGGACTCTTTTTAATTTAATTATTTTTGTACCATTCAAGTGTTTTTTTCAAACACTGACTTCCTGCAAACATGCACTATACAGCTGTGGTAACACACAAACGGTTTAATCATGCATCTGACAGTTTCTGTGCAGAACATGCTTTCTGCACCTAAGAGATCAGACAGACCGCTTGTGAACTCCAGAATTTAGATATCTAATCTCTTCTGACAACCAAACCCAAAATTAAATGCTGTTCACTGGGAGGCAAAGTGGAGAACAATGGCACTTGCCAGCCCTCATTCCCATCTCAGTGTGCCACACACACTTCAGCCTTCGCCTGGCTTTAGTCCATGCTTCAGATAAGAGGTCACTCAAGACAACAGAAATCAGCTCCAAGCAATGTAGGGCACTCATAGCTGTTGTTTTAAAATACATATTTTAGGTAATATATTTACACAAAAGGCAAAGCCCCCCCCCCCCAGTTTTACCCCCTGAGTGACTGTCTTCAGGACCAGCACTCATCTGAGAGCTGCACTCCTGCTCCCATTACTCTCCTGGAATGGAGCCTCTTATGCTTGGACAGAATCTCTGAATATGCCTACAGAAATATCAAACCATGGTGTATCCTGGTATCACAACTGCTGAGGAACTCTCCCTAGGTAGGCAGAATGCTCTGATGGCTTAGGGTCAAGAATTGCAGTTTTGTACTGTTGACTGTGTCACTGATTGACTGATGAATTCCACCCAGGGACTCTCCACTTCTGGGGTCTTTCCCTTCCTTTCCCCCTTATTAACCCATTGAACCTTATGATCATCTGCTGACAGCAGAGACTTTGTTTGCTTGTATTTGATTTGCTTGTCCAATTAACAAAATCCTTTTTAATGCAAATCACCACAGGGTCTCATTTAAATCCAAGCATAGCTCTGGAAGGCTCATGTCGTCTCATCTGCCACCTCTGGGTCCTCCTGAACCAGTCTAATTTCTCAGAGCAGGCATTACTGGTGATGTCTCCTGTCCAACTCAAACACCGCTGTCCCTGTGTGAGTAATGTGATCTAGGAGACACAAATGTCCAATATCAGTTCAGAGCCAGGGCCTGCCAGCTCCTCATGAGTAGTTCCATGCTCTGTGAGTAAACCCATTGATGGCCACTGAGCTGCTTAGGAACATGCCATTATTTGCCTCAAAAAGAGCTAGCAAGTTTGATCTCTGCAGGAGCAAAGGTCAGGGGCAGATATCAAGAAGTGCCCAATAGCAGCACCTGGGAATGTAAAGGAAGATAGGTGGATCTGGTTCTGGTCTATGCTATCACAAGTTACTGCTGCTTTTCCAACAAACCTACCTTCAGTGCTCCGAGTCTGAAAGGTAAAAGAAAAAGACACAGTTTTCAGAACTTCATTATCACAGAGTCACAGAATTACAGAATGGTTTGGGTTGGAAGGGACCTTAGAGATCATGCAGTTCCAACCCCCTGGCCATGGGCAGAGACACCTTCCACTAGACTAGGTTGCTCCTGGTCTAACTTTATATGCAAAGTTAGTTCCTTTGCATATTAAGAGTGGAGACTGATCTTAACTGATTCAGTGTTTGGAATAATCCCACCAGCATGCTTTCAGGTAGGTGTCAAGGTCTGCCCCCTCCCCCAGCAGAGTCAGTGGAGACGTCAGCTCCTCCAGGCTGGAAGGCTACAATTTACAACACCCAGGCTGGAAGGCTACAATCCCAAATAGGAGATAAGGGTGCTAGAAGTACCTCCCAGTAAGCCTACATCCATTCATTTATTGGCATATGCATTGCATATGATCGGGTGGGAAACAGCTGTGTCTGAGTCCTCTGACCAGCAGTGTCATTCCCAGAACTTGAGTTATCGTATTAGAACACTTCTCATATCAGCTCCAGCATCACAGGCACCTGACAGGTTGCATTCCAGTTTACTTGCCTACTTTTCCCAAGTTTGCCATGTAAGATTACACATAATATTGTCTTGGCCACACTTCCCTACTATACCCAATACACCATGTCTGTTCAGGCTGAATACCCCCCCTGCCCTACAGTGTTGCTGCCATGAGGAAAGGCCCTTCACTGCACGTGGATATGTTGCATTTTTGTGCATTTTTAGAGGAGGTGGCTGCTGAGGGGTTAATTTCAGTGAGCTCACAGCAGTCGTGCTTGGGCCTGAACAGAAATCCATGTGGGGTGAGTTTGTTCTGCCTGAATGGTGAGAAGGGAAACAGCTCCATGAGCCCCCTGTGCCCCCATTCTGTGCCCACCAGACCTTAGAGCTTCACACCTGTGAAGGGGAACTCAGCTTTGTGAGAGTCTTCCTCTGCATCCTCATCTTCATCTTTCTCATCCTCAGACCTCCCTAAGAGAGGGCTGCCACACCTGGGGATGTTACACCAGAGCAAAGCCCTCCTCACCCAGCACAGCCAGGTCCATATGTGCAGCCCTGAGTGAATCTGTTTTCTGTCATGGAAACTCCTCAACTGACTCCCATCTCCCTGGCAAGAGAGCAGCTCACAGACGATTTGGAAACCACTCTCTGTCAAAATAGGATCTCTGCCATTTGACCAGAAAATCTGTTTCAGATCTCTGCAGGAACAGAAACCCTGTCCTTTCACCAATTAGAAATTTGGAGGTCATTCAAGTAGAGGAAACCAAGAAAATTATGTTCACGGTGGATGCTCTAGAGATGGGGAAGCTGGCTCTCGCAGGCCTACAGGCAATTTTAAAATACCAACAAATATCACTCTTGGAATAAAAAGCTAGAATTAAAGTACATTTACATCAATGGAGTCCCCCAATCTAAATCCTCTCTTCCCTCTGGTCATTTATAACTGGTAGTAAATACGAAAATGTGTATTTCAGCACTGAATGTATTAATCTTGCCTTCTGCACAGTGGGGTGAAACATTACCCTTGCACATCCTGGCAGGCTTGAAATATACTGAGAAATATTTCTGAGGATGGTAACTGAGCTATGCCAAGCAGCCCTGGCAAATGTGATACAACTTTGGCTTCACAGCCAGCAAGCCAGAACCTGAGCCCAAAGGGTTACAAGTATATCTGCAGATAAAATCATAAACAGAAAATTGGAGACTCACAAAACTGAGCTGGACACCCTAGAGCTGTGCTGATAACATTGGGCTGAACTTGGGCTTGACAACTGGCACTTTGAAGCATGTCAAACAGTGAAAATCTCCCTGACTTCAGCAAGGATCTGGTTTTACATGTGTTTTCTCTGTTCAGATGCGCTAATGCCCTGTAGCCAATGATTTTCAGCTCTGTTTCTACCCAGCATGTGTTAACCCTGGCAACCCAGGTAAGCTTTTTTTCATAAAACAATATTGCAGTTTCCCCTCATTTCTGCCAAGATGCTTTTTTACAGGCATTTCAGCATTTCTTCTCTCCCTAGGTATTGGGCTCTTAATCATCTGCTACAAGGAGGAGAAGGATAGACTGAGTTGGTATACCTCTTCCTTCCCCTTCTTTTGTAGTCTGGTTTAGCTACCAGCTCAAGTAGAGACTGCCATTCCTGCAGCCCAGCTGAGAGCATCTGTCCTTCTGGCAGGATAGAGGCCAACCCAAACACCTCTCCCTCAGCGTCCCACGATGGCAAAACCTTGCACCATTTGACTAACTTATTGTCTGCTTTGGTTTTGTTTTTTTTGTTCGTGTGCCATGAAGAACGTCCTTGAAGAGTTTCCTCTTCTTCAGTTGCCTCCAAGGTTTCTGAAGTCTTCTAAACAGTGGCATGCTGTTTGGGTCTGTGTCAGCAAGTTCAGTGTCACTCTTCAGACTCCACTGGAACTGGCAGTCCCCAAACCATGTCTTGGCTCTGTGAGGTTGATGCTCTTCTGTCTCTTACTTTTCCTCTTGTCCATCTCCTAGGCCTTTCCTCATCTCTTTTTAAAATGGATCTCAGTATTTGAGGCTCTGGGCTCTATGTGATGCTGCAGTTGGGATTTTGCCACCCTGGGAGATGCAAGCCTGTACCCTGCAAACTTTCACTATGCACTGACCCAGCATGAAGCCTTAACTCTCAGTTGGCAAAGGGAAGCCAGCAGAGGAAACAAAATGGAGCTTCCTGCCCTAAAAGCAAATGAAGCTGGAAGAGACTAGAAGACAGCTGAAATTCCACCCTTCAGCAGGTCATGGAGGAGGTGAACACAGAGGCAATTCCTCGTACTACCTGGCAGGGACAAAAGAGTCAGGTTTGCAACTAGGGCAGGGAGTCCATGGCAGGACTGGCTTGCTTAGGAGGTCAGCCCAGGTGAATGAGGAGCTCTATAGAAGGTTCAGTAACAGTAAGAAATGGGAAAGCTGTTGGCTGGGAAGATCACTGGGAACTTTGGGGATGAAGTTCAGGATGGCATAAAGGCATCAGTGGGGCCAATGTTCTCTGCCCAGACAAATTATTCCCAGTCTTAGCACTTCAGACTAAGGATGAAGGACCCACTGATCCACAACTTCTGGTTGAGCCTTTCCTCTGCAGGGCAGCTGGTGTCATAGCACCATCTCCTCAGTTTTTCTTGCTGTGAGCACATCTCATTTGAGGTCTACTGACACTGTGCTGCTTTTGCTGCTCAGAGGACATGATGAGCTCTATCAGCCCCAGCCATCCCTGCTCCCCTGGCTGAAGCAGTGTCTGGGAACTGAATGAAATGGAATTTGAGTAGAAGAAAGGAATGGGCTTGACTATGCCAGATGTCCTGGGGCAATTGGAGTGTTACAGAGAGGAAAAGATCTTAACCACAGCAGTGGTCTGCCTGGGCATCCCCCAGGAGGTCAGGGAATGTGTGATGGTTTCTGACAAGAACACTATGCTTCCTTCACCCAACACAATTTTCTTTGGGGTTTTCTGTTGTGCTTTAACTGTGAGAGGAGGAACAGCCAAGGAGAAATGACTCACAGCCGTGCTGGAGGCAAGGCAATGACTCAGAGGTGGAGCTGGCTTGCAGTCCAGCTGCAGCCTGACATCACAGGGCAGTGGTGGGGCTGGAGAGGCTCCCAGCACACTCCCCTCACTAGCAATCCTGACAAAAGATGCAGTGACTTCTCCTTGGCATATTTTAGGACATTCTCTACCAAAAATTGCCCCATATGTTCATCTGCTTCCATCTGACTTAATCTTCCCTGAACACAAGTAACCAGGCTTAGTCCTGGGACTGCAGGTGAGGCCTCAACCTCTGCCTTTATGCAATAGCAATAAAGCCTATTAGCAAATGCCTGGCCTGAAGCATCTGACAACTGTATTTACCCTGGTTTATACCTGTATCACACTGGGGACTCATCATAGTCCTGGGGTTGATTAACACAGCACAGTGCCCAACCAGGACACCTCCCAAAAGGACCTCTGTGTGACTTGGAAGGACCTCCTAGGAAGGCTTCATCCAGCCTGGAGAGCTGCTCAACTTTAGCAGGTGATCCTTGCAAGAAGCAGCTTGTTAGCACCTGCCCAGTCAGATCTCTTGCAGGGAAGCTGTTAAGAGAGGCAGGTACATGCTCCCTCTTGTGAGGTGGATGCCATGCTCTCCCCCATCCCACTGTCTGAGAAAGTCCTTCAGTATGAGAACATATTGCCTAGGTGCCACTGGGGGAAATGGCAGACAGGGCTAAGAAAGGCATGCAAAAGAGCTCAAAAGAGTAAAGCAGACTTCTTCCCCAGAAAAAAAAAGGTACACACCCAAGATGGGACATGGATTTACTCTCCCACTTCTTTGAGTTGAGGAAGGTAACAGAAGCAATGATACACTATCTCATGTGGAAATGGTGAAACCAAAGGTGTATTGGGCCTGCTTGACTTCAAGGAGCAAGGAGCGAAGAAAGCAGGTGGCTGGGGGAGCAGCTCACCCATAACACTGCCTGAGCTGGGCTGGGCACTGCATGTCACCTGCTCCTGATGTCAGGCTCAAAACCCTTCAGTTTATTGTCTTTTATTTCTCTTCACTGGAAGGATTTCTCAATCACCGCAAAGTGTGTTTTGGTGATATTTTTGTCCCTTGGTCTGAGGACATGTTGACAATCTCATTTCCTACCAACTGCAACACTGCATTGCTTAATGCAGAGTGTTGTCACATTACTAGCTTCTCAGACAGAGCATTTCAAGTTTTTAACCTCTCATTGAAATGATTTGATGAAAATGCCATGATAATTTTATTGCCATAGCCATAAACATCAGATGCTGTGCAAGTTTCAGTCCAAACAGCCTAAACCCCCGTTCATTTCAATAAAATTTACCATTGGTAATTTGTATCTTTTCATTTAAGAATGTGTTCACACATGAAGAAAATTAACTATTTTCAGATAAAATTACTTATTGCCAGCAAATGACTATTATTTTGACTTGCACTAACAGTTGCTAATAATACAAGATGGGGAGGGAGAGGAACATGTGTCTATACCAGCTGTTGTCTCACTCTAATCCAAAAAGCATGAAGAAGTTGCTGGCAGTAATCACAAAAAGATTTTCTTTCTTCCTCTTCATGCACAAGTATAACAGCTGTTGCCTCTAGCAAGTGTAATGTTTGCCCCATTGATGCTCATCCCATACAGAGTTTTATAACAGACCAAAGAAAAACAACTCCCCAAAATGGTAACAGTTGTGCAATGAATCAAACTTGTTTCCTATGGTTAGCACTCGAAAAAAAAAAAAACAACACCAAAAAAACCCAAAAAAAACCCCCAAAAAACAAAAACCACCAAAACACAACACCACAAAAAACCAACCAACCAACCAACCAAAAAACCCCAAGAACAAACTGGCCACATGAAGATGTAACGGCCCTGCGTCCAGACCTGTGCTGTATGAAGAAGGGCAGTAGCAGCAGAAATCATCATCACCCTGATCTCAGTGAGGCATTGCCTCAGATTTTCCCATAAGTCCTTTTCTGCTGCTACATCAACAACTGCACTCCTTGTCCCTCTGGGCAGCAAGTCTCTTTCTTGATAGAAACTTTGTTTTCTTGTTCCACACTGGCCCCAAGAAAGTAGAAGCCTTGTGACAATGAAGTGGCACAGGCTGGGCTCCCCCAGGCGAGGCTGCTGCCCCCTCTGCCCTCTGCTGCCTGGGGACACTTGCAAGCTCTGTCTGCTCCAGTAGCATGAGGTCTCCTTACCTGAGCCAATGAAGTGGATGGAAACACATCATTTTGGGGATGTACACTGCTTTTTCTTATTATGGTGAAGTGTCATGGCCACCAGGACAGTTTTCCCAGGGGAGTCTCTGTCAAGGCAGCCTGGGTACTACGACAACCAGCACCCCATAGAAGTGCTAGCTCTGCAGGGCATCTAAACTTTTGCTGGGCAAACACAATCCCTATTAATATATATCACAGAAAGAAAAAAACACCTTCTCAATACAGGCAACCCCTGGGTTCTGAATTTTCTCTCTCTCTTTTTTTTTTTTTTTGCAGCCAAGCTGCTCACTTACTGTCATCAGCATCACCTGTGACCTCCCTCCATTGGCTGTGAGGTTTTAACACTGTACATAGCCTGCACAATTCCTTGTTTCTCTCCCTTTCACTCTGAGACTTCACCTTTGTCCCTCTATCTCTCTCACTAATACATTGCACTGTATTCTGGTACTGCCCAAAAAAGTTTCAGGTTAAGGTGAAGTAACTTGGGTCAACTCACTGCAAAGTAGTCTTAAAAGATATGCACAAGTATTGAGAGCTTAGAATCACCTCTTTAAAATCCAGCAGGTTAATTACAGGAGAACATACATAACTCTAAGTGCATGCTCAGGGATCCAGTGTATCAATCTCCAGGGTAATGTTTCTTCATTTCTTCAGCAGTATGTTTTTTTTCTGGCAGATCTCATGGGCAACATGATTAAAAGCAAATTCTAGATCTAATACTCTTTCACAGGCAGATGCTTTTGATTAATAAATCAAAAAGTGAAGAGCGGCTAAAATCTATAACATATGCATGGAGCTAAAATAATTTATGATACTTTGGGACAAACCTCTTTCATTCAGAAGGGCTGGAGAGGAGGATACTCACTCCCACAATTTAATTTCAGCTGACATGAGAGGCGCTCAGCTAGCATGCAAACTGTAGCAGCATAATTTGTCATTTGACCAGAAGTCATTATTTAGATATGGAAATGACTAGGTAAAATCCAGTCATTTGTTCTCATGCAAAAAGAGATTAGAATATTGAATCTGCTTCTTAAAGCTTGAAAAGTCTGTGCATTTTTATTCTCCAAAGCCAGGGCCAAACAATTGTTTTGGGGTAAAATTATCTGATGTGATCAAGGGCACATGTGGACTAGAAGCCAGTGGTGCCATTTGGCCCTTCAGTAGGTCCTTGGCTGCTGTTAGCTTTACAAAATGCAAGGAAGGTGATGTTCATCATCCAGCACGAGCAGCTGCTGCTGGAGCTGTTCCTTGGCTGAAGTGCTGGTCAGCCAGGGGCCAGCAGTTCCTCCAGAGTATATTCAATTTTGCAGTGTAAGTTTTTGAGCATATTTCTTAAGAGGTGGTAGCCACTGATATGAATAAATACACAGATGCACCTGCTAGCCAGTTTGAAGCAGATCTACTCAGATGCCAGGAATTGGAATAGCTGATTAACACTTCTGGCTCAGCTTAGCAAGGCATTTCTCACTGTAGCTGCTTCCCTTCCAGTTTGTCAAGGTACAAGCACTTTGTGTGACAAGATAAATGTAGTCTTGTCTTTATATGAAGCCCAACGAGATGGAACTGATCTCAGCCAGAGACCAAAGTTGTTGAATTTAGAGGGTTTTTTTAGATAGGTACTTCTGGGAAAAAAACCCCACAAAACAACAACTCAGGAGACTGTTTGACAGCAGCAGCAGCAGATCCAGGGGCCACAGTGAGACTGCAAGGCAATCTGAACTCTCCTCCTTAAGGACAAGTCACATAGCAAAACCAAGTAAAAGCTGCTCTCAGTGAGATCCCCAGCCAGAGTCCTGTCACTGACTGGTGTTTTAATATCAGCAATATTAAGTGAATTCAGCTTGCTCATAACCAGTTTTGGATCACAGAGCTGGTGAGGTGTCTGACAAGACACATGCACTGGTTTCTTTCTTCTGGAGATCCCAAGGCAGCTTTTAAATGTTCAACTCTTTTCCAAATCCTATGAAACTCTAGACAAAAATAACCTTCATAGGAAGAATCTAGACACCATGTAGTTTCCTGGCACCAGTGTGCCAACCATGGTGCTGCAGCATGCAGTGGTGGCACCCAGGAGAAGAAGCTGGCTCTATGGGAGGCACTGATGGCAGGGAGGAGGCAACTTGCCCTATGTCCTTATTCAGCTATTGAAATCATTCCTACATTCATCCTACATGTTTGAGGCTCAGCATCAAGAAATCTATTACTTCTTTGTCAGCACTTTTTCAGGGAACTCCATTGTCTTTCTTATGGGCTGATGTTGGAAGCCATACAACCTGCAGCAGAAATATTTGCTAGCAGGAGGGAAAAAATAGTAAATATACCTCCCTCATTAAAGGGAAATATTTTCCTACAATCATCAAGCAACACAAGCTGGCAAACATACTCATCTTAAAGGGTTGTTGTAGGGCATCACCAACCATTTATTTCCTGAAAGCTGCACTATCTTCCATAATTAACGTGGTACAAGCTGCTGGTGTAGTTTCTAGTGGAGACGGGGAAAAAAATCCACCTGATCCTTGCCTAGGATTATGTGTTTCAATAGAGTTGATGCTGACCCAGAAGCTGGGTCTCTCTGGCAGAAAAAAGACCTTTGCCCAGAAAGTCCCTTGGAGCCCCAAGCAAAGAAGCAAAATCTCACACAGGTCAGGCAGTACCAATTCTGGGAGCTGTCCTAGCCATGCCAGGGACATTATCCTAACACAAACGCAACCCAGGCATTGCAGGCAGGGGCTGTTAGGCAGGAAGGAAAATCATGGGGACTACCCTTCACAGGCTCCTTTGAAGCCTGGCTGGGCACTGCCCCACGCCTGAGGCTGCCAGAGAGAACCTCAAGCTGGTGCCACTCAGTTCATTTCCATTATGCCACTTCCAGAAAAATATTTTTTAGCTTTCAAGTGGTAGAGTAGGGGAAGCTAAAAGGACTATTTATTCACAGTAATTCTTTGTTCCAGCAGTTAATGAGCAGATTCAGCAGACTGAGTGATGTCTCCTCTAAATTGCTTAAACCAGAGGTCACAGTGGCTCTTTCAAAGGCACTGGCTTTATGTTAGCTGTCTCTGTTTGCAGAGGATGGATCACCTTAATTTTTCAGTAGTGGTGGGTCACAAACCCAACAAGGCTCTGATCACTTTCTGCAAGGCACAAAGCACGCACTGACAAATGAGATATCTTAGCTCTTCTTAGGGGGTGATCAGCATCTGGCAAAATAAAAGGCCGCGGGGCTGAACTATCCAGACAGCCTACACAACAATAAATTACACATTGAAGTTGCTGTGCTGGCAAATGTATTAGTCACCCACACTCAGCAGCACTTCTTGCACAGCTGAGCACATTGACATTAAACCTTACCTGCATTGGGAAATGACTCTTTCTCTCAAATATTTTCAAGAGCCAGTCCATTGCAGATGGTTTGAGGAAACACAGATATCCTGAGCTCTCCTGCACAAGGCCATGACAAATTTCTGTAATTTGCTTTCTCTACTTATAAAGAAACTGCTGGGTGCTGTGTACTTTGCAAAATGATGTCCTTGATGGCAATTTCAACATATACAGCCACATTCCTTATGAAAAGCAGCCAGTCTGAATTATTTTTTTCCAGGCTGCATTTTCCAGCATTTGGGGCTTTGCTACATAAGTTTGGATTTGATTGCATCCAAGTTTTCTAGTTAACATCTAGGTACTTTGCCCTGAGGTCACACATGTAGAGGTTAATCACCAGAAAAAATGTCTAATACCGATAATGTCATGGTGATCTCCAGCTCAGTTTGTGTTGAATTAGGGCATTTGAAATTCGAACATGATATAAACCACCTTACACATGCAGTATTTGCACAGTGACAATGAACTATAGTCAGCAGAATGATTTTTGTGTAAGTGGAATTGGAGTGTTTTTATTTTAGACCTCAGAAAGCATCTGCAGGCTAGTTTGCAGCCCCTCAGCATAGCAACCCACTTCTTCACTTCAGTGCCCTGTTGCTATTGCACTGCATCAACTGAGTCCAAAATCCCCCTGCACCAGAAATCACAGGAAAATTGGGAAAATTGTATTTCCAAGTTAGATTTTAAGACCTTATTCTATAGGAATAATTTGTTATTTTCCAAATATGCAAGCTCATTATTCCTTTATTTCAATATGAAGGGTAATGAGAATTTGTCAAAGCTAGAAGAGGCCAGAAAAGCAATGAATAAATTATCTTTTTCTATTTTGTGGGAAAAGCTTGGTTTTGGATTACTGATCATTGGTATTTATCAATAAAACCATAGGCATAAAAACCACTGCGCCCATATAGTGCAATTAATTTAGCCAGATTGCACATGTGCTAGGCAGGAAATTCTACTCCTTTCTTGTGTAAAGGAGTATTGGTTTTTTATGCCATTGGGCATAAACTCCATGTTTCTCAAGATGTGCCTTGCAGCCCAGGTGCTCCAGAATGTGAAGGTCCTTCTCTGTTGGCTGGTGGGTACTCTCATTATCTGACCTTCATACTGCACAAGGGGGAATATCAGTTATCAAAAAGGCTGGGCAAGTGAAGCACTGCTGGTGAACTTGGGAATTCCTTGTGTGGTCAGCTAACAAAATGACTGAGAAGAAAGAAATTTTCTCCTCTGAACTGACTGGTGTAGGGCATGTCCACATCAGCTCTGCTTACCCTTGGTTTGCTTTGATATGTTGTTCATTTTAGACACATTGAAGTAACCATCTACCTGCACAAACTTAAAAATAAACATAAAAGGAGGGATGAGCAAATGCAGGCCATGGACTTCCCTATAAAGGACTGCAGTATAGAGACTCTTGTGTCTGGGGAGTTATTTTGCCTTTCATTTCATGATCAGCATGGATAATTGGAAGGTTTTAGAGCAGTCTAACGAGCACAACATATGGGAGAAGCTTGCTTTACGGGGATTTAATTGGCTGTGCACTAAACAAGGTGTGTAACCACAGCCACTTCCCAGCTCTTGGTGAACAGAACGATTCCTGCCAGCCATATGTAGCTACCTAAAACTGAAGCAACCTTTCCTTGCCACTTGTCTAGGGTCCCCCTGACACTAGAGGGAGAACCAGGTATGCAAGAGGGTCTGACCTATCCAGGTGTCTCTCCTACCAAGGGACAAACAAGGTTTGCTGAAGCATGTACTCTTTCCTCCAGCTGAAAAGGGAGCCAAGATGGCTTCTTTAAATTATTGGCAGTGGTGCTGTAGGTGGGACAGGGTAAGGTATAGGGCATTGTAGGGCTGTAAGTAAGGGAAATCTGACTTGGGGATCAGCACAGTTGAAGAAAAACAGTCTATGGGCGCACTTAAAGTTGACACCCGTCTTTCATGCAGCTGAAGTCAGATGAGATAAATCCTATCATAATTACAAGTTTGTTTCTAGAAGAAATATTCTCCCTTGAAGATACATCTGCATTCCTTCTCAGCCTTGCTATTGACAGAACCATATCAATTTTGGGTTAACATGAAGGTTATTGCATTGCGAAGAAATGCATTGACTTCAGAGGGGGAAATATGGCTTATGTGGGCAATGTAAAATATTTGAAATCCCTAATTTCCTCACTTTTGACTGCTTTGTGCAGATTTTAATAAACTACATGATGTCCATAAATTAGGAAATTAAAAGCTTGAATGGCATTAGTCAAGCTACTAGTATTACCCAGAGGCTCCCACCTGCCTGAAGCCAGACCTTGCAGTGTTTGCCTTCTCTCTGCTGCTCAGGAACATGTGTATGCAAAGTAAGTGTTCGAGCAAGGACAGGTCTTCCCAGTGTCATAGCTCACACCAAACCCACCAGCCACAGAACTTCCCCAATTGCAGACACAGCGGAAGGATGACAGAGGACCAGAAGAAGAAAACTCTTTCCTGTCCCAATCTGATTTAAGAGAAGAAAAGCCACGTTTTCAGTCTGCAAGAGGAAGACATCTAGGCTTCAGATTACCACAATGGAAAAAAACCCAACAACAACAATAAAACATAAGAAAAAACAACTCTCAAACTTCATGCTGTAATGCATGAAATGCAGCTGGGAAAAGCTCTGACAACCAAGCTGTAACTTTTTCTACAGGAGAAATGGAGATGTGATAATACTCAGTATGCTGCTCAAGAATGCAGTTTTCAAGGTCTCCTAAGGTTCCTCTTTTTCTGTTTAAACTGAAATGCAGGCACTTCTCTCCCTCCTTTTTTTTGTGACTGCATGACTCTTCTGCAACTGCAGTTTCAATCCAACCACCTCTTAATTTTCTCTTTCTCTGGGAAATTCTGGAGTGCCTCTCTTCATAGTAAATTATTGCTGCTCTAGTGGAGAATAGAAGAGATCCCATTATATTATGTTTGGTTCATTAAGTTTCTAATTACTTTGATTTTGATATTGAAAAGTTCTAATTAATTCTTTTAATGTGTAATATTATTAAAGCCCTACAATTGATTTAATAAAATTTTAAAGGAAAAGATAGTAAATACTTATTCTCAATGAAATATATAGTAGAATTAAAGGATGAGAATACTTAAATATTACTTACAAGTAAGAGAAGTATAGAAATAATTGCTAGTATCACATAACCAGGCATTTTGAGTCCAGAAAATTAAATTAAGATCAGACTTTTAAGCCTTACAAAAATCTCAGCTGAAACAATTCAGAGTGAAACCTCTCAAAAAGCCCAAACACTGACCTTTTGTGTGTGAGTCTTTTTAATATTTGGCTTTAAAGACACCACATACATTTTCAAAATAGATTCCTTTTATGTAATTACTGAAAGGCAGTACTTAACCCTTGTTTTTAAACTTTTACCCTTGTAATTTGGATAAGTATAACCACATTGCTGAGCATCCTGTCTCCGTAAACAATCTTGTGCTTGAAAATAATCATTACACCACTGCAGCATCGTCTTCTTTGTTTCACCTTTACACCCCTGATAGATGCCGACAGTATGAACTTCATTTTAACACAGAGCTTCCTTTATCTCAGTATTTGCCTACTTTTGGTACAGCTTACTGAAAATGCTAGACCACAAGGACTAAGAAGTGCTTGTAGAGAATGCTACTGCATGCTCTCCACAATTATTTGAAAAATATATTATCAAGCATGCAACACCTTTCATTTTAACTTTTTGAGGCAGAATCACAGATACTCAAATGCAACACCAAGTCAAAAGTGGATGCCAACTGGACACACCAAAGCAACAGCTGCACCACAGTGCTGGGGCAGCACGAAGCAGCAGAGTGCTCATGGGTCTCATCCATAATTAGATATCGACTTACTGACCTGGAAGAAAGGTTGTGCTGCCCAGGATGCCACTGGGGACCCTGAACCCCACCCGCAGCTCCCTGTAATACAAGAACTGGTTTTGGGGTCTTCTCCCAGCTTTCCCAGAGCAGATGGTCTGACTCAGTGGGGAAGGCAGCAGCGCTGGAGCCCTTCCTTGCACCCAGCGCTGTGTTCCAGGCTCCCCAGTCCTCTGGGGAAGGGCACTGCCAGGGCCAGGTACCCCATGGGAGCATCAGGACCTGGTGTCCAGGCACCTGCAGGTGTACAGCAGCTGAATTGGTGCCTGAGCCTGGGGATCTCCATTTCAGAGCTGCTCTGCTGCTGCAGCTATGACTCGATTGGTTCCCAACCCAGCCTTAACAATTAGACCTGGCAATCATTAACTTAACTGGGTAAGAACATCGGCTTTCTAATATAGCTGGTCCATCAGGTTTTCAACAACCTTGACTGCATGAAACCTGATGACATCTGGTACACCAAGCAGCCTAATTTTTCCAGCTCAGCTGAACATTTTTCATTTGCATACACTTTGCATACATTTTCAGCTGCAGCATCTTTCCTCTTTGCTGCATCTTCCTTCCTGATTCCTTCTCTATTTGCAAAACATCTCACTGCTTTCTTCCTGTGTTTTGACTTTGCAATTCTCTCATCTCAAACTCACTTCCATTTATCTCTCTCCCAGCCTTTGCTGGTGCCACAGGCACAGAGCTCTCTTCTTTGGTTTTGTCATTCTGCTCCTTTTCTTGCTGTTGGTTCCACTTTCTTTCATCTCTTTAATTGCCTCATGCTCATTTTACCTTCTTAATTTCCCTCACTTGACCACTGTGTCTTTTGGAGACTCCTCTTTATCTCGTTCTCTAGACTTCAGCATGGGTGGTATAAAATTCTGTTCTTGTCCTTTTTCTCTTCTATGTCTTATCTCCATGTAATCCCTACCACAAACATAAATTCACCTGCCAAACAACTTAAAAATCCAGTACTCTATTCAGATGAATCTCTAAAAGAGAGATCAACCTAACCAAAAGTAAAAGGGTACAGCACAGGTAGAGACAGCACAGATCTCTCTACCTACAATACCATCTAGGCTCCCATTACAGCTAATCCTATAGGAGGTATCTAAAGCCAGCCAGGACAGGCACTCAGGAAAAAGCTGTTTCCTTTCCCCACCTAAAAAGGGAGTCCAGCTGAAGGGATTGATGACTGTACCATAGACACTTAAAACTGGGCAAGATGAGTCATAGACCTTTTTTCCGAACACATCCTTGCTCAGCTCCCTGATGCCTGCTCAGATAAGCCTTGCTCTCAGTTGAAGCTCAAGCTTGGCTAAACCAGCCCACTTCATCTGACAGCCCCTCAGCTGCTGTTTAGGCCAATGTTCACATATGTCTATGACAGGGGGGACAGCTTTGGTCCAGACTTCTCCTCATGCCCTTATTCAGGTCACACCCAAATCTTGTAAGCATTGTTCTACAAATAATTCTTGACACGAAGCCCTTTTGTCTCCATGCATGGAGCTAAGGCTCTCATCCATGCTGAATCACAGAATCACAGAATCACTGGGTTGGAAGAGATCTTCCTGACCATCGAGTCCAACCCAGTCCTAATACCTCAACTAAACCATGGCACCGAGTGCCACATCCAATCTTTTTATAACACATCCAGGGGTGGTGACTCCATCACCTCCCCAGGCAGACTATTCCAGTACTTAATCACTCTTTCCGTGAAAAACTTTTTCCTAACATCCAACCCATATTTCCCTTGGTGCAGCTTAAGACTGTGTCCTCTGGTTCTGTCAGTCACTGTTTGGAGAAAGAGACCAACCCCCAACTGTCTACAGCCACCTTTCAGGGAGTTATAGAGAGTGATGAGGTCACCTCTGAGTCTCCTTTTCTCCAGTCTAAACAACCCCAGCTCCCTCAGTCGTTCCTCACAGGGTTTGTGTTCCAAGCCCCTCACCAGCCTCGTTGTCTCCTCTGGACGCGCTCAAGTGTCTCAATGTCCTTCCTAAACTGAGGGCCCAGAACTGGACACAGCACTCAAGGTGTGGCCTCACCAGTGCTGAGTACAGGGGAAGAATGACCTCCCTGCTCCTGCTGGCCACACCATTCCTGATCCAGGCCGGGATGCCACTGGCATTGCCACTTTGAATTGTGCTTACTGCTGGAGCACTTGTCCTCTCAATAAATGCAGCCCTATCCTGCATATATTCACTCTAAATGTCTTTCCAAAGGATATAGGTCTAGCTGGTCCTACGGTGCTGCCATGCCTATCCCTATTTGCATTTTTCCCTTAGCTTCCTACTCTCTGTCACATCAGATAAGAGGTGTTTGTCCTTGCTTTCAAGCCCTTCTGTAGTCCATCCCAGATCTGTCTGTCTCATGCACAGCCCCTCATGCATAACAGACTCAGCTCTGCCATCACCCATCAGCTGGTAACCAGGGCCAGGCTTCCTTCTTTGCAGGCAAATGCTGTCTCAAAAACACCACAGCCTTCCCCGAAGGTCAGGGGCCGGGCTGGCCTGTCCAGTCTTCTTGCTTGGCAGGGTGGGTTCCTTCTCCATGACCTGTGCTCTTGTATGATACAAATTCATAGATCTAAGATGGCAACAGTAGCCACCAAGTCACGAAAAAGGATTTGCATAATAGTATAAAGAATGGTGACTGAACATTAAGAGGCATAGCTGTAATATAGAGATAATGTATGCTGGGAGAAATGAAATGTCTTTGTCACCCCTTTGATGATGCTGCCACTTCTTAGAAGCATTGCAAATTTCATAGAATCATAGAATGGCTTGAGTTGGAAGGGACTTTAAAGATCATCTAGTTCCTGCCATGGGCAGAGATGTTTCCACTAGGCTATTTGTTTATTAATACCTGAAAAAAATTTTTTTTAAGTAAAAAAATGTTTTGACCCCCTTCTAATATATACACTGAAAGGAGTAGCATTGAGCTTGCACTTTTGACTTCATACTTACTTTTTCTCCTTTCAGTGACTAACAGTGTAACATTAATTTTATATTAATTTGTTGGGGTTTTACATACACTTTCTTATTAAAAATAAGAGGAAAATTGTATGTAAATAGCCTACTCCTTTAAATCCTTTTAAATGGGTGACCTGATGACTGGCCTTCCAGTACCTGAAGGGAACCTACAAGAAGGACTTTTGGAGGGACTTTTTACAAGAGCATGTAGTGACAGGAGAAAGGGGAATGGATTCAAACTAAGAGTGTAAGTTTAGATTAGATAGTAGGAGGAAGTCTTTTACTGTGAGGGTGATGAGGCCCTGAAACAGGTTGCCCAGAGAAGCTGTGGATGCTCCATCCCTGAAGTGTTCAAGGCCAGGCTGAAAAGGGCTTTGAGCAACCTGGTCCAGTGGAATGTGTGGCACGGGGGTTGGAACCCGATGATCTCTGAAGTCCCTTCCAACCCAAACCGTTCTGTGATTTAATGAAATCCAGACAGACGAGGGGAAGAGGGAGAAGCGGGTGAGCGGCTCCTGCGATGAGACGGACACAGGTAGGCAGGGTCAGCTTTCTCTCTGCCGGGGGTTCCCCCTTGGCGGGGCAGGGGAGCAGAGCCGCCCCCACGAGGTGCGGGGCAGGACCCGGGAACGGCCTTTCCCTGACGGCCCAGGAACTACAGTTCCCGGCGTGCCCCGCGAGAGACAGCAGCCGCCGGGGCGGGAGGGGAAGCGGTTGCCGCGCGGCATGCCGGGATCCGTAGTCCAAGAAGCTGCCGCCGTCAGGGCCCCGGGCCGTGTCCCGCGCATTTGAAAATTCCCGCGGAGACTCTCTGAGAATCTCGCGAGAACTCCAGCGCCCCCCCCGCCCCATGCCGTCCCGCCCCCCGCGCGGCGGGTGAGCGAGC
>VWZU01000592.1:370-30159 GCA_013397095.1 Sterrhoptilus dennistouni
GGGGGTTTTGGTCAGTTCATCACCTAAAGATTTTCTTCTGCTGCTCTGGAAGAGGAGTCCTTCCCCTGTGAGGCCATGGGGTCTTTCCCACGGGTGACAGTTCTCCTGTGAACTTCTCCAGAATGGCTCCAAATCTCACGAGCAGCAGTCCTGCTGAGACTACTGCGAGTCGCTCCCATGAGAACACAGTCCTCCCAAAATTACCGCGGTATGGGTCACTCTTCCATGGAGTGTGGTCTTCCAGGAACTGCTGGCTGGCTGCTCCAGCCTGGAAGCAGGGGCCATCTCTCTCCTCCAGGTCTCCCATGGGATCATAGCCTCCTCCTGGCATCCACCCACTCTAGCATGGGCTGCAGGTGAATCTCTGCATCCCTTGTGTATCTTCAAGGGCTGCAGGGGCACAACTGCTTCACCATGGTCATCACCACAGCCTACAGAGGTATCTTGGCTCAGCTGCCTGCAGCACCTCCTTCCCATCCTTCTCCATGACCTTGGTGTTGCCATGTTGTTTCCCTTCATCTCCTCCTCTTCTCTAACTGAAATTAACAGGGCCCTACTTTGTTTTGATTTTCATCCTAAATACATTATCACAGAGGCGTTACCAACCTCTCTCAGGGGCCCAGTTTGGCCAGCAGCTTGTCCATCTTCAGAGCCATCAGGGATTGGCTCTGCTGGACATGGTGGGAAGCCTCAGCAGCTTCTCACAGAAGCCACCTCTGTGGCTCCCCCTCTACGAACAACCAGGCCATGCAAAACTAACGCAGTGGGTGTATCACATTCCCTGTCATACAGCAGCCTCTGAAAAAGTTGAGCAATGGTCTGTTAAAAAACACTTTGAAAGCAATGGGTGGGGAAACCTTCGAACACTGACATCTACATTTAAAAGGAGAGGCTCTACCAGCTGACCTGGCCGTGCCCAGGGAAAACCTCTATGTACTGTAGAAAGGGAAAAAGCACCTGTGGTGCATGTGGGAAATGCGCTAGGTGAGACTGGATTACTCCAGTTAACGTGAACTCATCTGTGTTTTCGCTAAATCACCTGAGTGCATTTAGTGGGTAATGCAGAGGAACAGGAAAACATGATGTGTACTTCAAGGGGATTTGATTTTTGGATGAGAAGACTCAGTAGTGTTGAATGGGCGTTTCATACTGGTTTCTGAATGACACTGCCACTGCATGCCGTAACTACCATGGACAATCGGGATGGACTGTTCCAGGTACACCAGCCATGAGCACGTGATGCAGCTCTTGACAACGCAACAGCAAACCAGCCCTCCTGCCCTGGAAGACATCTAGGATGGACAGAACTCACAGTCATGGCTTAAATGAGCTCAACTGACACCTTGGAGGGACAAACACTGACTATGTAAACTATTTCTTTGCTTGTATAGATGTGTATACACATATGTATACTGTCTGAAAGCGTAGGATATGGGCATGATGTAGATGGTATGGAATGCAGGCCATTTCATCCTGTCATCTCACTGCAGGTGTGGTAGATGAAACCAGCCACTACCTAACCACAACCATATTTCAGGTATTTTAGTAAACAATTATGTCCCCCCCGAGCCTCCTCTTGAGAATAAACAAACCTAGCTGCCTTCAGCCATTCCTCAAAAGATGTTTTTAAACCTTTCACAAGCCTTGCAGCCCTTTGCGGGACATGTTCAGCACCTCAGTGTCCTTTATAAAACTGAACGCAGTACTCAAGGTTCAGCCTCACCAATGCCGAGTACAGGGACAATCACTTCCACAGCCCCCAGTCCTGCTGGCTACACTACTCTTGATACAGGCCAAAATGCCATTTACCTTAAATCACAACTGGCCTATAAGCACATGGAACTTTGCCTATGACAAAGCAGCCTGAATTTTTATCTTCAATTTATTGTCATCAGAATTGTTACAGATTACTATTTTTAAAGCTTGAAAAAGAATCCTTGCACAACAACAACAACAACAACAACAACAACAAAATACCATGTCTAAGAAGGCAACAGATCTCTTACCTAGATCCGTATGTTAAATTGAGACTGTATGCACAGTAGTACAGGAAACTGATGAACAATTACTTACTTCTTCTTAATGAAGATTTTTGATCTCAAGTAAAACTCTTTTTTTAAGACACTGATTTTTTTAAAATTCACTATTTTAAAAATAAACTAGCTTAATACTTATGTGTTAGAATAAAAAATATAGGGTTTTTTTCTCACTTCTTTATAATATAAGAAAATGTAATTTCTGGAAACAAGCTATAAGCAAGAGGAAATCTGAAAACTGAAAACCGTAATTTAATGCTTTGAGTTCAAACTATCTATTTGCTCACAGAAAACCAAAGACAGTATTCCTGTTTCTACTGCCTTCATTTCATTACTGTGTGGAATCTTGTACCACATCTGTATGAATGAATGTTGACAGCAGTTGAACTCCTTTACCAGAACTAAAAGTCCCAGATATTTTTTAAAAACAAATACATATTAAAAAAAAACCCTCAATCATGACTATCAATTTGTTGTTACATTTCCAATATGATTAATCTGCTGCAAATATTCCATTTAGCTTTGGAGTGTTTTTTACAAAAACAACAAATTTCCAAACTGAACTTAATAAAGACACACAAAATCAGCGTACATTGCTTAAATAACTGACAATACCTTGATCCCTGTAAGGTTTAGTATAATACTATTGATTCAAAACAAATCCTAAAGTACTCTTCTATAAAACATATTTTTAACTGCAGTAACTCAGCACAGCAATCTATCACCTTTTGTAGAATGCAATAAAGCTGGATCCCATAAATGAAGTTAAACTTTACTACAAAAGATTAGGAGCCAGAACTTTTCAAGACAGTAGTGCAGAGGAGAGCAGTTCATGTATAACCTGAATCCTGAAGAATATGAAAAATGAAGATGTTCACTGAGTCTCTGATAAACAGCACAGGAGAGAACTGAACTCCATATTTATCCTCTTGAGTAATAATGTAAGAGATCAAAATCTCATTCTTGAGAATAATCACATTGTTATCATAACTCTGTCATTGGAAAAAGCATCCATATTTTATATTCTGTCCTATAAGATATCTGTGCTTTCTTGACATAGTTGGTCATTTTCTTGCACATGTATATTCTTCAGAAAATAAATCCACATCTTAAATGCTGCGTCTTGTCATGATATTAAAATATGATTAATGTTAAAGACCAATAAAATATAATTACTATGATAAAAGTACAATTAATTATAAATAAAAAAGGTCTGCTAATCACATTATGAAGTCTTAAACAACTTCTTCAGGTCTTACTCAGAATCCTAAAACTGACTCACACAGTCATTCCCAAAATTCAGTACTGAAAGATGTCTATTACATCATATTAATAAAACAACATAGTGGAGGAAAAAATAACGTAGAACATGTATGTATCACTGGATTTCTCCAAGACCACACATAGCTGGTCACAAATAGCAATGACAGGGTACTAAGAAAACTCTAACCCTCATGTTTCTTTTGCCTCCATTTTAGGTTTTAAAAAGCTACTCACTAGCACTTAGTTTCTGTAACCTTTACTTGCATAAGAAACCTCTAAATCTGCATCAAAGCTAAATTATCGTAATGTATAAAGAATGTATTTTCCCACTGCTAGAAAGGTACAGGAGCATTGATTCACTTCTAGTCATGTACTGTGTTATATAATTACAGTATCTTAATAATTAGAAGAGTGAATGATAATCTGCATATATGTATATGTATAAATACATATTTACAGCCGCAGGGAAGACAGTAAAAGAAGACAATTCTTATTTCTTTTTTTCCTTGAAACTCAGCTAGCTACAGCAGATGTCGGGGATATGGTATGTGTCTGGCAAAGCCTAAAATGCACCCATAAATCCCCCTATAGCTACTACAGACATTTGCACTGAATACCACGGTAAAAAAAACAACAGGACACCTTTAGAATTAAGAATTTAAAAACTCCAACAAACAAAACAGTTCTCTTGTATCAAATTGTATTAAAAGATACAAAGTCTGAGAATTTTCTATGTAACTCCAGTCTGTTTCATTAGGTATCTGCCTGAATCTTGTCTTTCCTCTCAGCAATGCATCCTAATCTCAATCAAATTCATTTACATACACCTTGCAAGCAATTCAAATAATTTATAACGCCCATAACCCTGTCTAGTACTTCAGCATATGCTTTTATGGTTACCTTCAGTTGTAGGAGGTTGCTCACTAGCACAGATAAATACTAGAATAACTTTTTGGAGGAAAAGACAAATTGTGAGGGCATCTGGTCAAAGGCCCACAGTAAGTTTAACCTATCAGATGGTTCCACAATATTCTGCTACCTGGATATCACATTATGAACCTTTTGTAGATGACACTTACTTGCTTAGGTAATAACTTTGAACAATTCATGTGCCCTTTGTCCATGAGCATCTCTTACGGGTCATAAAGTATTAAGTACTGAATATTTATATACGGAAACACAAAACCTACTTTGCCATTGGCCACCTACTACTACCAATTAAACTGTGAAATTTACTAAAATTATACTTGATACTTCAGATAGGAATCAGATCAGAATTTTTTTTGCAAGTAATTTATGCACACTAAGTCAAATAAACTTCTAGAAAAAGGAGACAAGTAAGTTTCCAGCTTTCAAAACACAAGGATATCACCCATTACTCACCCATACCAATCTCAAGAAGATCACGTTATACACTATTAGACATATGGTAATATTATATTGGGACTAATATTGGGACTGTCATATTAGATCAAGAGTACAAGCTCAACCAGATAGTTCTAAGTATACTGGAAATACACTTTGTAAGAGCTTCAGTCTATTTACACAAACTTTACAGAACTATTTTTATTAGACTGGCATTGGCATGCTTCCCACACACTAAACTTACTCTCTCTATGCAGCCTTCATGGATTACAACTATTGATGAATATATTCCTGCACAGAATGCTATTGACTCAGAACAAGATTGAAAGGAAAGGTAACAAAAGTATCAGAAGCTAATCTACGAGTGACTTTGCACCCTTTTTTCTTATTTTTTGTTTTTATTCCTTTTTGAATACAAAATAATATCCATGTAATTTTATAACATGTCTCAGAAAAAAATAAAAATTTTCTGTGAGTGTTCTTACAACTCAGAAGGCAAAAGCTCAGACACTTGGTAGAAGTCCTGCAACTTTTGTTAAAATAAAAGAATTCGTAATACATCATACTGTTCTCAAGCAACAGCTTGTATCTGCAGGTCTCATCTACTTCAAAAGCACCTCTATTTGAATTGTATCTCCACTTTAAAGATGAAAAAACTGAAACAGAATAAAAAAATGTTCCAGACTTTTTCAATAGGTCTGCTTTCCGTATCTGCAACTATCAGAAGAGATCAATCACATAAAAACACTGGTCTTCGTGTACATGGCCAGCCAATCTTTCATCCACAGACTCTCTCACATCTGTATGAACATTAGTTTAACATATATTTCTTGCAACAACAATGCTTCAAGCACTGCAACCATGCTACACAGATTAACAAAGAAACACAGTATTTTTAAAGCGTCTGTGTTGTAATAAGGAGAAAACAGAATCAGTATTCCCAAATTCTAGGCTGATTGTCACTAAACCTTTTCAAACTGAGGAACAGGTGAATGAAAATCATGCATTTACAAGCCTAGCCTCCTAGGTAGGTACACAGATGAAATCATACAAGCCTCAGAAAAAACTATGGACAACAGTAAGAAGCAAAATCTAAGAATGTTTATACACTCAAATAATTTTAAGTAGCAGTATTACAAACAGAGCAACTGTGCTTTGCAGGATTGTGATTTTTGAGGAAAAAATTAACCTTACAGTGAAAATCAAGAGGTGCAAAACAGAAGAATCCTCAAAAAAGCCTCAGAGGTCACAATTCTGCTGCTTCAGCCATTGTGAAAATCAATGCAACTTTTTTGCTCAGTTTTGGTTTAGTAAGCATTTTTTACTTGCCTCCACAAGTAAGACAAATCGACTGCAATTCTTCATAATTCCTGTTTTGTTTTTAATTAACAAAATCCTGAATGACTGGTTAAGACCAAAAAGTTTGCTGACTGTTTTAATACCCTGTCTGTTGCTGTATTTGGAACTTTCATCCATGCACAATAACTGAATTGGATATATAGGTAAAAAGCAGCCACACCATAGGCAAAAGTACAGTGAAAAGGAAGCAGATACAAGTATCACTTTGAACCAAACTTCAAAATACAAACACACTTTTACTCCTACTGAGTTGAACTTTCACTCTGTGTAGAGCACTGCATACTGTCTTGGGTGTTTGGAATTTGTCCCAGGAAATTCTGAATAGCTGCATTCCCACCTCTGCAAGTAGTTTAAGGTCACTTCCAGTAAGGGGAACTTAAGACCCACTGAAAAGAACCAGCAACAAAAGCACTACAGGGCGTCTGAACACAGTACAGAAGAAATTAGAGTTATGTAGTTTGTTTTCCCACAAAAGCTTTAGAATTATGAATTACTACAACTCAAAGATTAACTATTTATTACAGTTTTTAAGAATTTAAGCATCTTTCCCTACAGGATCTCATTACAAATAACACTGAAGGAACTATTCTGATTTAAATTTCAAAAGCCCAAACAATTAACAACTAGTGTAATATATTTAGGTACCCATGATACATTTCTCATCACTGTATTCATTTTTAGAAGTACCCACTCAATATACTTTATTGAGAACACTGTATTAAACTAGTCCAATTAGGGCATAGTGAACTGAATCTGAATGAGATCCACTTAAAATAATAGGCCTAAAATTACACAGAATAGAAGCTTTTTGCAAATTTATACGTTCTTGTAATATCTAGTACAATATCCTTAGGCATGTTTAATCAGCATTTACAATTTTAATAATAACAGCAATAATAATAGAACATTAAATCCACTTTGGACTTTTGGTAGGTTTAGAGAGCAGTTACATTTCAACAAAAGAGCAAAGCAAAATGATTGATTGTTCAATTATGGATCTGTCCTGCGATAGAAACATGGTGCACTGCAAAGGTATCAGTTCCCCTAAAGGAAACGGAAAGTTTTCTGTTGCATAAAGTGATCACCACAACTAATGATAAACCTCATTTTAAATTACAGTTGAGTGAAAACCAGCAGGACAAGAGCAAAAGGACACCTATCAAAATTAATGTGAAAATATTTAAGCAAAACTCCTGTTGAGAGTGCTACTGGACAGAGAATTGCCAAAATTTCTAGCCCTCTTTTACATTCCAGTGTCATAAATGGGAGGAAAAAAAATACTAGGATTCAGAATGTATAAAAAAAATTCTTAAATAACACATGCAGTACAGACATAATTTAGAACATTTATTTTCAGGAGAATTTTAAGAGCACTGAAATTACAAGTTTTCCTTCTTTAAAAGTTGCATGTTTTCCACAGTACCAGCCTAGGCAGTCCAAAAAGCTTGAGTGAACTCTCAGCCTGCATGGCAGAAAATACAACCATCTCTACAGTGGGCTCTATGAAACACCCATTTCTTATGTCTGTGAGATGGAGTAATGATAGTACATGTAGAGGTATCTTACCTGGAAGGAAAAAAAAAAGTATAAAAATACTACAATACACTATTGTGTATTGACTGTCTGATTTAAAATTCTACCAAACTATGCTTCACAAAACTTCTGTAACAACTCATTTTACTGGCTATGTCCCCAAGTCCTTCTTGAAGCAGAACAGGCTCACACTGCCCAGTCCTATCCACTAAGCCACACAGGCCTAATCTAGCCCACAGAGAATTTACATTGCAAAATAGTCTGTCAGTCTATTCCCAGGACAAAATCTTTATTTTCGATTAATCACTGTGGTCACAGAAAATTTTAAAACGTCTGGCTGCCACTGTTACTTTAGCTTCTAAGTCCAGAAGAGAAAAAGCAAAGTGCTTTCAGATATTTAGCAGATAAATTACTGTAATTAATTTCAAATATGCAATATTGCAAATATTTGCAACAATAAAACTACAGAACTGGAAAATTCTATACTACCCATAAATAAAGCCAAGGATAGTACAGCAAATCATCCTGAGGTAAATAAGGACTTTATTCATTAGTTGAAAGTTTTATAAAGATTTGTGATCTTTACACACTCTGGTCCATGTCATAAACTTGTGGTGAAAGTTAAGTTTTACAAATCTAATTTCTGAAATTAATTTGGTTGAGAAAAGTCAACATAGTTAAAGAATTAAGACAAAATTACAATACAAACATTAACCAATGCAATAATACTTCAACATGACTTTTTTTTAAAATTAAGTCAATTAAAGATAAGAGCAAAAAAAAAAAAAAGCTTTGTATTTACTATTAAATGGCACCTACTGCAAAATATCTGAATGAAACTTTCCACCATGAAAGACACAAGCAACTTGCCTGGGCAAAAGCAGCAAGCGTCACTGAAACTGTCAGAAGAGAACAGCTCATATTTGCTTCATGAGGTTTCTCCTTGGTGGAGGAGAACTCCAAACTCTGAAGTTTTCAACTGCCTTAACACACATACACAGCTGAGGAACCAAAAAAGCCCACTCAGTCTCATACTTCATGCCTACTCAGCAATAGCAGAAGCAACATAAAACATGGGAACTCTCTGGCAGGAGAAATAAAGGC
Organism: Sterrhoptilus dennistouni; assembly: GCA_013397095.1. Taxonomy (NCBI): domain Eukaryota; kingdom Metazoa; phylum Chordata; class Aves; order Passeriformes; family Zosteropidae; genus Sterrhoptilus; species Sterrhoptilus dennistouni. Next base: position 9,031 of record VWZU01000592.1, read on the forward strand.
AAGAATGAAATTACTTCCTTCTTACTTTTCTTCAAGAATAGTATTAAACACTAAGTGCTGGTTTTTAGGAGTGTTTGTTTTCTTCCTGGAAGTTCTACACAGATGAAAACATTCTTCATGACTTGTATGAAAGTAAACCAGGAGAAGCTCCTCTCCAACACTTCTGGATCTCATCGAACACACAAATAAAATGTCACTGTTGCATGGCAGGCACTTGCCACTGCTAGCTATTAAATATAATATAAAACTTGTAACAGCAGAAGAGTGTATGGAGGGTGTTGCAAGGTGGCCCACAGCAGTTCTGAAGTCAGACAACCACCTGATGATGCCATTTTTCCTGAACAAACTGGTTAAACCAGATCACATAGCTCAGATATAAATGCATTCAACTACATTGTTTCAGCATCAATCAATTCAAAATTTTAAAAAGTTGAGTAGAAGTAGAATTATGATACAGTTGTCAAATGCAGGACATGTAATTTTCCAGAGGAAAATTAACATTTCAGTTAGTCCATTAAAAAAATTGCACAAAGACACAGAAATTAGATTGTGCACCCCACTGCAAGACCATCTTAACTTCTTAGCCTTTATCTGACAACTATGTTTTTTTTTTTTTACTTTCTAGTATAGTACACAGAATTTCAACTCAAGCAGAATATATAAATACTCAAAATATCCCTCCAACATCAGCTGAGTTAATTTAAAAATATATCTTTCTTTTCAGGATATTCATATAATCACTGAATCACAGAATGAAGTGACCTCAGACATCATCTAGTCTCAACAACCCTGTCATGGGGAGCAATACCTTCTACTAGACAAGGTTGCTCAGAACTCCATCTAACCTGGTCTCCGACACTTCCAGAGATGGGGCACAAGAGTAGAGGGGGAGACACAAAATCCTCAACTTGCTGTTCATTTTCTTTTGATGCAGCCTAAGATACGGCCGGAGTTTCTGGGCTGCAAATTTGCAGTCTACATAGCCTCGTCACACAGAACTACTTGTTAACCAACATTCTCAAGTCTTTTTCCTCAGGTCTGCTCTAAACCTGTTCTCCATCCAGTTTGGGATTGCCCTAACACAGGTGCACAACCTTGCACGTGGCCTTGCTGAACTATGAGGTTTCCAAAGGCCTACCTTTCAAGCCAGTCAAGGTCCCCTTCAAATGGCATCTCTGCCCTCTGGCACGTTGTCAGCAAACATGCTTAGGATACACTCAGTTCCACAATTCATGTCTCCACCAGTGATGCTAAACAGTGCCAATTCCTATATGACCCCTGAGGAACCCCACTCATCACTGGTCTCCATTCAAGCCATTACACCATCGACTGTAAATCTTGAGTGCAACCACATAGCCAGTTCCTTACTCACTGACTGGTACATGCATCAAATCTCTGTCTTTCTAATTTAGAGGCAAGGATTTAGTGCACCAGTGTCAAATGCATTGCAAAGTTCCAGGTAGTCGATGTCAGCAGTTGATGTTGCTCTTTCCTTATCCACCACTGCTGTAAACCTTTAGAGCAAGCCCCTGCAAATTTGTAAGGCACAATTTGCCTGACAAAAAGCGGTATCATGTTAGCTGTCATGCATCTCCCCCTTATTTTCCATGCTTCTTAACACGACTTCCAGGAGGATATGATCTATGGTCCTTCCGAGTGATCCACGATCTTGTTGGGCACAGAGGTGAGGCTGACCAGCCTGTAGCTCTCCATGTCTTCCTTTTTTTCCCTTTTTAGAAAACAGGAGGTTTTTTCTCCTTTCTCAGTCAGTAAGAACTTCACCAGACCACCAAGACTTATCAAATATGATGCACAGTGGCTTAGCCACTGCATCTGGTAGCTTCCTCAATGCAGATGCATCTAATCTGGTTCCACAGCATCAGACCTGATTTTCTCCTATAGCACACAGTTCATCATTCTCCCAGTCCTGGCCTTTGCCTTCTATGACTTGGGTGGTGTAGCTGGAGCACTTGCAAAAAAATTTGTTGAGTACCTCAGCCTTCTCCATGTGCAGGCTAACCAGGTCTCCTGTTTGATTTTTCTATTCCAAAAAAGGCCTACATTTTCCATAGTCTTCCTTCTATCACTGACATACACATGGAAGCTTTTCTTGCTGCTCCTTGCATCCCTAGGCAGATTTACTATCAATGCCTTAGCTATCCTAACCTCATGCCTGGCTGCCTGGAAAACTCTGTATTCCTCCAAATCTGCCTGTTCTTGCTGCTACCATCTGCATGGTTCCTGTTTGTGTTTGTCTAGGAGCTCCTCCTTTATTGATGCAAGCTTGCAATTTTTGCTTGACTGTTTCTTTGTTGGTATGCAGAGTTTGTAAGAGATGAGTATTTACCAACTCTCATGGGCCTTTCATCCCTCTAAGACTGTATCTCATGGCACTCTACCAAGAAGATCCCTGGAGAGGTGAACGTCTTCTCTCTAGAAGCCCCTCTCTAGAAAGGTAGTGAGCTTGCTGTGTATCCTTCTAGCTGCCTTAATTATCTTCAACTCCACCATTTAAAAGTCACTGCAGCTCAGTCCACTCTTGAGCTTCACATTTCCTGCCAGCCTCCCCTTCTGGCAAGAACAAGGTCCATCATAGCACCTCATAGAAGTTTAGCTTGGCAAATCTATGAACAAAAATGGTCTTCTTCTCTGACAGATGGACCCCGTAAGTCCCCAGTAGACCAGGCTTCTCAAAGTAAGTCCCACAGCCTAAACGGCCTCTGGCTGTGGATCCAGTTCCAAAACCATTTATTCATCTGTTACATTCAACTGGATCGTTCAGACATATTCCCCTTAACTGAAAGGCCTGACCACCATCTGAGCTCGAGTCCCTCATCACTCCTCCCAATAGTTCTGTAATCTTTCTTGATGCTCCTCAGATTCTTCCTGGCTGTATCACTGGTGCTTATGTGAAACAACAGCCATTGCTTAGCTTTTCCTTACCCCTTACAACAGTGTTCCTAGGTAATTCTTTGCTATGCTTTTTCTTACCCTTTTTACAGTTTCAGGTTTCTTTTTCCCAAGGCTATGATTTATGGCTGACATAGCAGCCTTTTTGCTGGTACGGCTCTCCTCTGTCACCCACTTAACTTTCTTTAAATCACATTTAAACTGTAATTTTCTCGCTAATTTATAGCCAATTTTGAATGAGAACAAGACGTTCTAGGAATATTAATGAGATATGGTGGCTTTAACATGTAGGTCTCTAGATCAAAGTCATCTGTAAGCAGCATAGGTTGCTGAAAATTCGGTGATGCTTTTAACAAACTGCAAAAGATACATTCAGATAACAGCCTTCAAGTGGTCAGATATACACATCGTAACATTATATAAACCCGCATGGTATCTGTTTGACACTAGTAGCAGAAAGGTTTGGGACATAAAGATTCCAAACTCACAGGTTATTCTATCGGGTGATAAAAAAAGGTACCTCAGCTCAGTGACGTGCAAAAATATTCGTCATCTACAGAATCTGCAATAAATCTTACATTTTACACTGTGGTGTTGCATTAATCAATACACAGATTTTCATTAAAACCCACTAAATATCTTTGTGTGTTATGAAATTACATGTGAAAGACAGCATGACAAAACTGATTATAATGTTTAATAGATTACCCATCCTTTCTACATTTATGTTTTTGTTTATTTAGGGCAATCTTACTCATCTATATTAATAAATTAAATGTTCATTAAAGGAACAGAGAAAAAAGGAGCACAAACAGCAATAATCATGCTTCATGTAAACAGATGCGATCTCAAACTGCATGCTGAGCTCTAATTAAACATGGTTTGGGGCTGTCACTGCATCCCTTGTACAAGAGGCTACATTTATTCTACTGCTGAAAAAATTACTGCTGAAAAAGTCATGAGATTAATTAATATGCATGATGTGAAATACATGGAACCTATTGTCTGGGATCAGTGATGGAAACAGAGCAAGTCAGACAATGAAAATCGATTACATGGTAATGTCCAGTTCTTAGTACTATTTAATACTACACAGTAGATGAAACCAACATTTATTCAAACACTTCAAGTCCCAAATATCATCTGAATTATGATCTAATGTATTTAAATGATGCCATATGAAAGGGTTGTTAGCAAAACAGTGCAGGTATAAATACATTTCTTACAAAAATAGCCCTACTGTTCACTAAAAATAAGAAAAAAGAACAAGTTTATAAAGTTACTAATAAAATAATTCAAAGTTCAACACAAATGTAAGAATTTGATTTTGGTAAGCATGTCTTCCAACCTGAATATCACTGTCAATTTTCTTATTTCACCTTTCCAAGGTTCTTAGTGAATACATTTCTGTATTAGTAAATCTGTGTTCGATTTGGCATTTTACTGGAAGTCTCCCAGGAGAGCTTACAAAGTAAATACTCTGAATTTCATTTGACATCTATGCCTGTGCAAAAACTGGCACGTGCCAGATCTATCAGCCACTCTTACAGATTTCACATATCCAAATAGTTATGGTTTTTTAACACATACACGAGTGACTGAAGGCTGACTGTAACAGTAGAGCAGCATATCCCCACACTGCTTAATAACCTCTTAAACAGGAGCAGAGGTTAAAAACTAGTTTTAGATTCATCACATGCCTGTTCCAAAGAACCTTAAAAGTACTATCATTTCAGGACGTTTTCCCATATTCTATGTTTATTCTTCAGTGAAATGGAATTAGAGGATCAGAAAAGGTCTTGAATTGCCACAATAGTTTATTTATTTGTTTGTTTGTTTGTTTATGTGAATACACATTCATCATGTATTTCACAATGTAAGATTTTGCTTTAGGGAAGAAAATAGTGAAAAAACAGACTGTTCAGAAGCAGCTGGCTCCAGAAGTACTTCAAATTTTTACAGGCAAAATGCAAGAAAATTTATACTTTATTATAAATACAAAGGAGGGTCACTTGAGCCAAATCTGATTTGTAACTTATTATAAAAGGACATAATGATTTATCAATTTTCCAATTTTATCAACTTACGATAAAACTCCAAATGTTTTCTTTTTTTAATCATTAGTTTAAAGTCTATATATAAAAAGACAGAAACCGGAAGAAAAATAAAATAAAAAAGTTAACAGAAGACTGCCAAATTTCTATCCTACCAGTAATGTAATTTAAAAATTCAAAGGAATTTATTTATGAAGTAATTTTAAGTGTCACATCATTTACGTAATACTTCTGTTTAAAGGTATTAGTACTTCATTGCGAATTCTAGTTTTAATTCCTGTTAACTTCAAACAGTCAATTTAAACATCAAATATGTTAAACTTAAATTTGTAACAAAAAAAGATTTAAGAGTTGCAGTTAAAAAATCCTACACTGTGCAGTTACACTGGAACACTGAAGAAACTAAAGGCAAAAAATGATGTATTTTTCCAGTAAACCTCCTGCAAATTAAATTATGTATATGGCAACTGTTAAGAAATATTGAAGCTGAGGCTCAAATGCCTCTTTTCTTGTAGGCATGGAATGGTAAAGCTTTTTATGCTGTGTAAGATGGAGTGACAAAAATGCATTTGGTTAGTCTGTCTAACTACAGAACCTGTATTGCTCGAACTACCCAAACCTAGGAACTCGTATAGAAACCTACACTCCACGCCATGCACAGTACAATGGTTAGTCCATCAGTCCATCTGTGTCCTCAAAGCATTACAGTGGAGCTGGCTAAATGCCTCCCCAGCCATTTCACCTCTCACAAAGGATCATGCACACATTACCAAGGTGTTGCGCCCATCAGAACTAATGTTACCAGACAAATACAATATCTACACTGCTGCATTAAAACCTGTAAGGAATGCAGGGAAGGAAGGATGTAAGAGATAAAAACAATAATGAAAAGCATTGTTCATCACCGAATGGTGATAAAAGTAGTGTACAGCAGAACCTTCCAAATCTGGATGAGGATCCATCTGAAAAGTACTTCTAGAATATTTTCTAAATCTCAATAATTAAAAAAAAATCAACAAAACTTCAAAATATCGTATGTTTCTGGTGTTCAGAAACAGCAACAAAATCTAATGCATACAATCTCCTTAGCCACAAAATTCTCATTTCTGTGTATGCACATTTGTCTAAGTGTACATTTATGTGTACTCAGGAGACGTCACAACTAAAAGAAAGAAAAAGAAACCCATCTGTTTGGAGTAATCATGATGCTTTTCACTTCCTAATGAAAAATATTTATCAATTAAAAAAAAAAAAAGTGGCTCAGTTCAATATTATTTTTATGACTCAACTACGGTTGTAAACATTTCAATCATACAGAGAAAGCTACATAGAAAGCACAACTTACTTATACTAATTTGCCAACTATTACTTTCTAAATAACTACTTTTTATAGAAGCCATATTTTCCTTTTCTTTTAGTGCTTGCTGACAACAGAAATAGATCCAAGTTGTAATTTATTTGTATCAATTTCCTACTTTACTAGAGTCCAGTAAAATCATTCAAACAGCATGACAGATAAAAGGCAATAATAAAAAGCATTTTCAGCCTTCAGAGAGCTATAATGTGCACTGAATACAAACAGCAGTTAAGGAATAAAAATTAAACAATGAACACACACATACATTACAAAGTCCTGCTGGCACCTTGTAAGACAACTCCTAGATATATTTCAGTATCCAGAAATGAAAATGTTATGTAAAATGTTGTGCATTGATCCAGTAATCCTCAAAGCTCTTAGAGTGACTTTAATTTACCTGAACACAGAACCGCTTTAAGAAAAATCCTTCTAGACCTTGCCAAAATCTGACTGCAGGGAATGGCATATTTTCATAGTCATAAAAGCAGAACAACAAAAATGATGTCAAACACAAGGCCAATGCCAGCTAAAGCTATCATGTTTTTTACACAAATAAAAATCAACAGTGGGAAAATTACTGGTAAAACAGTCTCTGAAGTAGAAGATGAAAAGAAAGTTGATCGCGAGTTACAGTAAAATATTTTTAGTAACAGCAGTCTCTGCAACTAGAGGGTAAAAGCTGTATAAAATGTAGAATTAAAACAAAACTTGCATCCCATACATGTATATTGGGAAATATATATGTATATTGGGTAAAATACATGTATATTTCAGTAGAAAGTCGTCCTTCATGAAATTTATTTTCAAATAATACCTGCACATACCAAAAGAATATGGTATGTGACTTCAGCTATACCAGTGGAAGAAAATACTAATACAAACTAGCTACAAGAAACATTGCTTTAAAAAAATCTAGTATCTGGGAAAAGACCAAAATGAAAACAACAAATAATAGATTCTATACATATCAGGTTCTCTGTCCTATGAAAGAAGTCAAAAACATTAATTTGAAGACAGATTTTAGTCTCACATAGCAGAAGACATCTGGTTACAATTCCAATAAATACTTTCCTACCTTTATTTGCCTTGTATGATTCATATCATTCCAAGATTTATTAATATTAGCTTTTATCACAGAAAATCATCTGATTACTCTGTACCACAATGTTTATTCCTCTAATGATAAATGTCTGTGCATTGAATTCTGTAAAAGTATATAAGGGATCAAAGACTTCAGAGCAGTAAAGGGACAGAGAAGAAACTGGAAAGCTTAATCCCTAACTGGATTGTTATTTAATAAAATTCTACTTTAAAACTAAAGCAAGCCTATGCTATGTAGATCAGTCCATGTAGGCAAGTCTAGCTGTCAAAATCAGATTGACTTAAAATTGTTCTTCCAACTATCTAGAGAAAAGACACCTTCTTACTCTTAGATACAACTTCTGAAGTCTTTTGGTCTTCAGCTCATTTACCTTAACAAAAATTTACAAAAGACACTAACATATAGAAAAATATGAGAGTGCAGAAGAACAGCAACATAAGAATAAAAAAATCCTTTGAGGCAAAAAGCTGGAAACTCTAAAAGAACATAAAAGGAAAGCTAAAGAATAACAGACATAAAGCCTTGAGTATGGCACTTACACATTACAATATCACATACAAATCCATAGGAAATCTGTTACTTATACAGCATAATTTACAACTAAATGCCATCTAATATCTATATTTCAGTCCACAGATTTGCATCAAACATCAATTTGCTATTTTCAATATTTGCAAAATTTTTTGAAGTGTAAACAGAAGTTCTAGAGGTACTTAACTGTTTTTTTTTTCTCCATCACTAATTCAACAAAACTGTGAATAACTCAATGCAAAACTACAGAATTTTATAAAACAGAACAAGACCAGTGGGGGGAAAAAAAGACACAAAAAGCCACTCAAAAACACCTCAGTTGATTCAGACAAATACTTCACTAAAATATTAGACAGTATGAATCAATTAGAAAATTTTCTTGTCTTGACTGGGTATACTGTGCGTCAGCCCTGCACTGTGGTTTCATGAAAGAGAAAAATTCCTGACAGAGGAATATATAATAATAGCGCTCCTGGTTCACATAAGATTTTAAAAAGTGTTTATGAACTCAAACAATTACACTTATAGCAATGGATTGTGACCTGTTACGAACCTCTTACTTGTTAATATTTTTTCCTGTAGTAAAATGACAGTGTTCCATAATGAACACAAATGAAAATACAGTCTATTTCAACAGTTTGGAGATGCTTAGCTTGCTCTGTATGCAAAGTGAAAAGAAAACAGTATCAAGGAGTACTATGTTACTTTTATACTATCCATAAACCAAGGAAACATGCAAACCACTCCATCTCTTGTCAACTACCATAAAAATATTTATTTGAACATTATGAAGAAGAGGCAAAAATAGTGAAAAGTAGAAATTAGCATTCTTTACTTCCTTTCACTCCACAGACTTAGGAGTTCAAATTAAACAGAAATCACTTTAGTGTGTATACTTGTTTTTAAACCACACCCATTCTTATTTTTAAACCTACATATACTCTAATAGAATTTCAGTAATGTTACACAGTGGAGAAGTTACCTAAATATATGGTTACAGGTACGGCCAAGCATAACTTCTCTGCTGAATTCTACCTTAAATGAAGCATTTTTATTTATCCTTTTTGTCCTTGCTTACATTTTCACATATATGTTCTCATATTTCTAACATACACTTTTACTATAGAAAATGACAGGACAAAGAGCTACTAACCTGATGTGTGATTAAATCCATTTAATACTGTGGGAGTATGTGCATGAATAAAGTGAGCCATATACAGTACACAGTTCTTATTACCAAGGACTGCTTACACACAAGCATTGTCCTCCACAAGGAAGCTCATTTAAAAACAGTTTTTCATTAATCTACAAAAGACAATTTTCTTTCTAACACTTAAAAAACATCTCCTCTCTCATTTGGTGTGTCATTTTGTCAGCAGCCGTGAATGTCCAGCATTTTTGAAGTAATTTCAGGGAATCTGCATACAAGACTCCCAGCACCTACATTTATTTTTAGCTATATGTCTATAAACAACCTTTTTCTTCAAAATTATCCTCGGAATTACAGATAATTAGTGAAAGATAAGAGGGAAGAGTGAAAATAAGAGTGTTCTACAACCATTTTTTTTTCTGTATTATTCATATTTTATTAGCCAATGACACAAAGCAGGGACTAAATTCTAGGTTGTGAACTACAGAAGATGCATACAAGGATTCTCTTACAAATAATGCTGCAGCAGTAAGGGGATCTCTGCAAAGTACAGCTGACTGGACTAGTTTTTAGCATTCAGTGGATCTTTGTAACCTCTCTGTCTGGGCACTGTATTCGTGATGCACAAGTGTACAACACCTTCATAACTCTGAGTTGTGCTAAAAACGCAACTACGAAACTATTGATAGTTCAAGTAAAAACTAACAACGCAAAGGAATAAATACGATATACACCCTCAGTCCCTTATACAGACACCCAACCGAGGACAACAGAGCTGTCTGATTTATTCCTGTTTACTGCACTTGAGACCTGAGAGTCTGTCCATCTGAGAATATGAAATAATTCTTGACTGCCATCTAAGTGATCTAACATCATCTCTCTCCATTGATACTTATTCAATTATTAGCTATTTGACTACTAGTCAAACACCAAGCCCTCTCACATAGCTGTAACTTGTCACGGAGGCATGCCTTTGGTCAAGAAACATCAGAAAATAGCCTTACCGTTTCAACAGGAAAAATGTGAAAGTGAACTGCTGAACATCCAAGTATTTTCACAGTCCTCCAAAGGAAGGCTCTGCATTTTTTAAATACTGTGATATGATCAAACAAATACTGTGAAAAATTGAGATGGACCATCAGTCTTTCAGTTGAGATGGACTATCAGTCCATCAGTCTTACAGTCTACACACCGTTAAGAAAAACAGGAATCATTACAGCAAAACATAGAAGATTAAGGCAAGCTTTTCCTTTCAGTATGTTTGATGGTAAAAGGAAATGGTTCATCAGGAAACAAAGAACTGATAAATCAAAATGTTAAGTCACCAAGTATCTAAGCTATTTGCAAACAGAAAGGAGACAAGAGATTGACAAAATCTGCCTCACATCCTGAAGGACAAGGTCTCAGTGATAGGAATTTCTGAAAATGGTCTTTGTAAGAACATGACTTTGAAAACACAAAAATGTACAAATAGCCAAAACTGTAATGTGAAAAAAGCTTCAGACTTTGTATACATTCAGACAAGCCACGAAAGTTCAGTATTAGCTTCAAACCACTAGAAAGGGCAACCAAAATCACAACTAAACACCTATGACAAGTGTGGTTAACTGCACTCTCAGCAAAACAAACTCTCAACTGCTACTCCTAACCGTGGAACTATAACACCGAGCTCCCCTCAGTAGCTACTAAAATATTAAACAATGCAACTCCAGGCAACACAAGAAACCTAGTAATACATCTATACCTCTGACTAGAGCAATCATCAACCCAAGATTAATAGAAACAAAACTTAACAAACACAAGAGAAGGGCTTAGTTGTTTTATATAGATATGTATATTCATAAATCAAAAAACACAACAACAGTTACCTACTCATAACACCTCAGAAACTCAGTAGGTGGAATAATAACTACATCAGTGAAAAAGACACAGTGAGAATCTGCCTCAAAATTCTCAAACACATTTAAGATGATGAAGAAATACAGCACACTAAGAATAATATACTGAGCATGACAATGTCTGAAAAATGGTGTATATTAATGACATTTAACTTCAAAATATTAACACAGCTGTTTTGTGTTCTTCCAAAAAATACCTATCCCTGATTCTAATTGGAAAACCTGACAATGAAGTGAGCTTAAAAGTGTTGGAACCTACACTTCTGAAATTCCTGAAGTATCAGCTTGAAGGTCGTTTGCCAGTTTATTCTCTGAGAAGAAACGATCAGGACCATGTCTCAATAAAAACTGACTTACTCTGACAGAGATGGAATTTAAGAAACTGAATTCAGCTGAGTAACACAAAGGCTTAAATGGCAGGCTGTACTTGAAGAGAGCCAGCATCCACGGTTAAATCTAAATCTGCTACCACTGCACCTAGAGACAAAACTCACCAAAATAGCACCAGAGAGATACATTTCTTTGTTGTTAGACTCATGCAGTTCTCTAGACACAAGGAGACAAGAGAAGCTGTCAAGCAGGTCTCTTTCTCTTCTTTTCATGTGGAAAGCTTCCTGATGTGAAAAATGGGAAGTGGTTGAAAAAGCAAGGATTTCACCGAGAACGAAAAGACTGTTATATCTTATCCAAGACATAAAAAACAGCACAGAACTTTTTAAAAAACAGATAGCCCCGACTTATTCAAATACCTCAACAAAGGCAGCAGGTGTACAGGTATACATGTGGAGTCATGAGTACACCAATGCCTGTATTGAAAGACTGCTTTCTAGATACCTAGGCAAAGAAATCAGAGATCAATCCAAATGGGCATGCCCATAATTCTTAACAGAAGTAAAAAAACATAAATTAAGCCTTTAAGATTGCAATGACAATAGGTTTTAGAGGGGATTTTTACAACATAACAAATAAAAGTATCCAATACTTGTGATTTCAGTGACATTCTTAAAAAAAAAAAGAAAAAGGACCACTTTAGTGAGGCACTCTCACATATCTGAGAGTTCACAATCTCAGATATGTTCTCATAATAAGAAGCAAGAACTGCTATGGAGAGTTGCATTTAAAGGACACCTAAAGACTCATTCCAGAGAGAGTAAAGTACAGTATAGAAGAGTTGGTATTAAGTAGGCATCAGTATCTTTTCAGGAAGACACATTTCTCTTTACTAATTGCTGTTTATAAAACTGTAGAACTGCAAAAGCAAGACAGATAAAAACTTAGAGAAAGAGGTGGGGAAGGGACATCCCCAGTCCCAGCTGTGAAATCGTCACTGATTGTGTGGTAGCTTTGCTTTAGTAGGAAAATTCTGTGGCTGCAAAATTTCACTCCTTATTATTGAATTCAGGTTCCTCCCGTTCCCAAGTTCTTTGGTGTTTTGGAGTGTTCTGCCTCATTAAATATGAAATACAGCTTAAAAAATGGAGTTTTATCTGTTGCTCAAAAATCTGAGCAACAGGTAAACCTGCAGAAAAAAATTCCTGCCTAATTTTCTGATTGGCATCTGCAACATTAAGTAAATCCAGGAAAGAAAAAATTTCACACCAAAATGCAAGCCCTTCACCTCCTCACAAAAATGACAACCAAAATAGGCTGAAAAAGCAGCTCATCTATCTATTAAGAGTATACCTCTGTTAAGCACTGGTTAATATACAAACATTTCTAGCAACTCAATTCATACTCATGGTAGAAAAATCTTACTTTTCTTCTATACATGATCACCTTTTTTTATTTTCTTACTTATGTCAGTCTCTCATCTGGACTACTGCAGACAATAGCAAAAATGAAAAAACAGCATTAAGGCCTCTGCACCTTTCATGGTTTATATACTCCACAGTAAAAGTAAAAAGGCCGATTGAGACTATAAATTCAAATTGCTTGAAAACATAGAAATCCACATCTCTATGAAGTCCAGTAGTTATTTTCATGCTTTCTAATACCTTTGGAATAAGATTACCCTTGTGCACTAGATTAATAAAGCAACCCTATGAATAAATCAGCGAGGGATACAGTCCTAGTAAATGTCCTTTTAGGGATTACATTGCCCAGAAGGACATGTATCTGTTCTGTAAGATACAATCGAACAGATGAAAAATAAACATTTCCTTTTATATTTACACAGTATTTAATACATTCAGCCCCACACTGTCCAAAACTAAGGTAACCAAAATACCCTTTTTTTCCAGAGTCACTGTAATCATGCAAAATTAAACCCAAGGAATGCTAGGATTCTTATGGAGGTGTGATCACTGTAGGCGCTCCCTGCCACCTGTTAGCATTACAAAGTACAATGCTCTCTTCATTTTCTGCTTCCCTTGTTACATTTAAAATTTTCTTTTGGTCACTATGCTGATACTTCATGTGACCATTTAAAACATCTTTTGAAAATGTAAAATGGGAAACAAGTGTAAATTCTACCTATTGAACTAAGGGACAATGACCATTTACACTGATTATACACTTTTCTTTAACAAAACAAAATTGTATTAGATTATTATTAATATCAACTAAGACAAACAATTCTTTAAGTTAATATTACAATTTTTCTATCACATGCCATGTACAGTAGAAAAATTCAAGGCTTTTCACATCAAGCCAAAATAATACCCCAAAATATCCAAATTATTTTAAAAAGTATGAAGATCAATTTCACTGTTCGGAAAATTTTGTTAATCGAGATTCATTGATGCACTTAATAGTAAAGAGCAGAAGTCCATTCTTTGTGAAATAGGTCAAAAATGAAAGAAAAATTCTAAAAAGAGAATCCATATTTTATTTATAATAAAATAAATTGGTAAACAGTGAATATTTATTACTTAAGCAAAAGAGTTTTCCAAATAAAGTCGATGGCATGCTGCCAGTAAGCAGAATACATAGGCATTTGGCAAAAGGCCATTTCCTTGATGCAAAATTGTTCTAAAGTGATTCTTAGTGGATAAGTATTTCTCTTTACCAAAAATGCTTCTTATTCCCTAATTTATGAGATAATATAAATCAACTTATCAGATGTTTTATTAAGCTTTCTTGTCCAAATTTGAATTTAACCACTGCTAGGATTATCCAAAGTAGAAGTCCTATCATTTATGCAAAGGCATAAAAGCACTATGGATCTGATCCAAATAATGCTGCTGTCAAATTAAATCTTTCTCACCAATCACTGAAGCTTTCAGCCTACTAGAACAACTCTTCTAAGGCTTGACAGAAAAATCCACTTACACCATTAAGATACAAATTAATAAAAACAATTCAAAAAAGGTCTGCAAACTTAACAACAAAGTAGTCTGGAATTTTTGTGCCCCTTTCTCAACCAAAATTCACTTTTTTTAAGGTAATCACATCACTGTGTATCAGGAGCAAACTTCAACAGCTCAGGGAAGGCAAACAGTCCAAAAATAAAGTCTGAAAGTGTGACCTCAACGAATGCTTCTGAAAGCACATCTACGAGTATCTAAACTATCCATCTTAATCAGAAATATGTACTGAGATATCTGAATTAAACAAGGTATCATTATATGTCATCAAAATAAACTCTTTCTACCTGACAAACATCTGCCCTTTCATCACTGATGGATATCTACTCTGCCTTGGTTATGCTTGCTGAAGACTGCTAGTGTATATCTCTTCCATGAGAAAAAAAAACCAAAATCCAATTTTTACGTGAAAAAAGAGAGTATGTTCTGAAACACAGCTGCAACAATGGAAACAAAAAGTCAAAAGTGCCAATTCCAAACTTTTTAACACCAGTTAAAAAAATTTAAAATACTTCTAAATGAAATCATGTCATCCTATTTACTTTTGGTAGCTATTTCTGTGTGTTTCTGTGAAACTCATGACTGAATTTATCCTTGTCATTCACAAATCTACTTATTCTTTCTCACTAGTATGAATAGTTTATGCAGCAATACAAGCTTGGCATTGAACACACCTAGTTGTTGAGGGCTTTTTGTTCCCTAAAGAAATGCTACTGGTTACTTCAGTGAAGAGACATAAGGCTGTAAATTCCTATCTTCCATCAGCAGCACTGACCTTAGAGCAAACCCCACAACTGGCTACAGGCATTCAACATCCATCACTGCTCCTGAAACCTAATCTTTCGGGGAAGGACAGCTGCACTGGGCAGTAGTTAAGCAGCTTTCTAAGATACACTACCATCCTAAACAAACAAAAATAAATAAATAAAACTTCCTGTCCTACTTTCTGATCAGTGTTTTAGAAACCTCTCACTGCGTGTTCTTTGCATCAAATTAATGACTTTCAAAGTAATAAGACGTTTGCTTACTAAGAAAAAACAGTAAAATTCCAGGTAGTGTTAATGCACAGTACACCTGTAAATAGGATTTTAATAAAACACAGTGTAAGACGTAAAGAAATTATGCACCTGACAGTCACATTATTGAAAGCTTGGCAGAAAATACTTGGTCCTACAAACAACCTTTTCAGAAAAGACCTCCCTGCCTTCAATAAATTCCATAGAGGGAGAAAGCCCCTTCCTAAAGTAAAAAAGAAAAGAAAATTGAACGTGCGATTAACGAAGTTTAGTAATACAGGTGAACAGACAAATTAATCATGTTTGAGTTAGAAACTGTAACATGCATCTGCTTCATAAACCTGCTCTCTGTGACATAAATAAGATGGAAAAATAGGATATAGTACAGAATTCTGTATGTGTTTTTGTGAACTTTAGTAAGATCCGTTTCACCTGTTTTTATAGGATAAAAAGGAAAGTAGTGGGGAGGAGAGAGAAGGCAAGGGAGAAGTAGAGGGAGCAAAAAAATCAGGTACCAGAAATAGGAGTCTATTCCTTGTACACAAAATTCAGGTTTTTTTGGCAAAGTTTTATAAAAGGAGTATAGCCTACAAATAGTTCCAAAACCAGATTATTTTTTTAAATTTAATAAACATTGTCAAACAAGCGGAATTACTGTGTTCAAACTCAGCAAACAGCAATCTTCTGAAAATCAGAAAGATTACGACATTGCTACCAGGATGTATTGGAATTTTCTCTTGCTGAGTCAAAGCAAGTATCAAAAAACCTAGATTTTTGTGTAAAACCAGTAAATAAGCCAAGGTGAGATGCTGATGTCAAAATGTGATTGGGCAAATATGTTAGAGAAATGTATATTTATTTTCAAATTTATACCTAAGTCACATTTGTTTTGGTGAGGTTAGTACTGACCGTATTCTCAGAAATCATCCGATTCTGCAACCCAAAAAGCCAGATTTTACACACAATTTACTCAACCCTGACTTACAGATACGTAATTTCCAGAACACTAAAGACTGTAAAAGAAAAAGCAATATATTTACTGGCGTAATTTGATATCCCACATTTGATATACTGCTTGGGAGAAAGGTGTGCATAATCTGCCCACAACAATATGTGAGCAGTTCGGCTGGTACTAACCAGGACATCCATTTTGATTGTCTGCAAATAATAAATCAATTTGTATACCCGTGGAGTGACCTCACTATCTGGAAGATTACTGCAAAACTAAAATAACTGCATTGTGCTTAAATATGAAGAAGCTCAGGACATGATAGTATGCTATTAGGGCATGTCCTCTCGTATAATAAATCAAAGTGCCTGAAATTCCATCATTTTCCTTTGACAGAGGAGGACATTTTCTGCCCATTCTTTGTATTCAAAAGGAACACACAGACTCCCCACCAGAAATCAGATATCAAGTATAAACAGGGAAGTTGATTTTAGAAAAAAATCTCTATCTCTTTTGAAACTCTACTGCAAGATAATCACATTGTCTTTGTTTTTCTCTTTCTGCAACTGTGCTATAAAGATTATGAAGGAGCCTATGACAGCATGTAAGCAGAAGACAACTAAAGAGGTAAATTTAGGGAATATCTCAGGGAAGTAAAGACAATGTACTGATGTAGCTAAAAAACAAGCTACAAGTATTTTGTTTGACTTGTTGCTTTTATGAATGCATTGAAAGAACCTGAATAATTGCTAAGTTCTTAAAACGTATTACATATTCAATTTAACCTCATTTTTTTGCACACAAAAAAATTCTATTATTCTATATTTCTCTTACTGATATTTTAGCCATCCACTTCTTACAGGAAGACACAAACATGCTATGTTTAAGGTATTATCAATAAACTAGCAAAAGTCATCTGAGCTGACAAACTATAAGTTAAAACTGTGCAGTAGTAAATATGGTTCTATCAATGTCCAGTGTCTTAAAAAAACAAGTGAAGGGAAGCATGTTGGAAAGGAATTTACAGGCAAAGCACTCATGTAACCTTTTTCTAAATCATCAGATTTCTCCAACTGTACTGCAACCTTCACTGCAGCAGATCACCAGGAGAAGTAAGCTTCTTCTCTGCTCCTACTTGGTAAATTCCTGATAGTATTCAAAGAAGTATTTTTTAACACATATTCTTGCTTTAGGCTGCCAATTTGCCAGCATACATTCATTAATTGGCTTTATTTAAGGCCTTTTCCAAAGAATACAAGGATTAAGCAAATAAAGTACACTCATGGAGTATGTGAAATTGAGTTTTCATAAAAATATAGTACGTTGACTACGTTATGACAACTGTTTTTAAAAAGAACTACAACAAAAGCAAGCTCCTGTTACAGCAGAAGGCATTATGTGACTGACACTGAACTTAAATCAGCAAATATCTATACCTTTTTCTCAACTCTTGTTGGAGAACAAAAGCTTAAAAATCACCACAGTAATACACAAAAAAAAATACAATGATTCATGCATCAATACCGTATCACCCCTTTTGATATCCAAAGCAGAAAAGAAGCACCTATCCTCTGCATTTCAGAGCCACCGCCTTGGTTTACTTTAAAGCAGTAAGACTAATACTTTTGAACCAATGTTTATCATTTGAGAAAAAACCTTTAAAGCAGATTTCATTACATTTCATCAAAACTTTACCTAAGGCGCACACACACATTTCAGAAAATTAAGCTCAGTCAATATTTGCACAACCGTTGTCGGTAAGATGGCAAAAAAACCCTCTTGCTGGAACTGGCCCAACACTGAATGATATATAAGACTCTGATGTTTTAAAAGACAGCTTATTAAAAAATTAACATACCATAGGGAAACTGCTTTTTGATTGTATGACCTTACTGTGATTCAGCTCGAAAATCCTTCCAAATGAGAATTCTCAAAGAGCTTAGTAACGGAAGTTCATTTCGAAGGAAATCCAATATGCAAATATTTCAGCTGCGCTCTTTTACAAATTGTCTGCCTTGTCAGTTTCAAAAACCGAAAACCAACAATGGAACAGTGTAAGTACACTTGACCTTATTGCTTAATATCTATTGAGAATGCTGTGGCTGGTGGATTTTAAATTTCTGAAACTGACACTCAAGAATGTATCATCTTCAGCCCATGTCCCATAAATGCTGACTACACTCCAGCCAAAGCCTTGGAGCCGACACACTCTCAAACTTACACAACACTTACAAAGCTAGTTTAAATACACCATCAATCTATGTCTGTTCTTGCCTTGTAGTAATCCTGTTTAGTTTATCTTTTAACCCTACACTTGCATGGAACAGTACCATTACTAATCTAATAGAAAAAACACACAGGCAACAAATCTGATTTCCTCAGCTTACAGAAAATATGAAATGCAGAAGACACACAAATCCAACTTTGCCCAAAATTTGCACCTCCTGAGCCATGTTCATCCCCATATCCCATAGTAATCAGGAAAGCAGAGATGCTGGACACAGTACAGGACTACTAGGGGAAAAGGTGAAGTAGGGTAAAAATAAAAACTAAATAATATGCAATTTGTACACACCTCCTAAAAAACTGCAATCTCATTTACTGGCAAGGAATTAATAGCTGGCAACTTTGCTTTTGACATTATGCACCTGTGTAAAAAATGTCTGGTGAAAGTGAGCATATGCCATGCACTGGTATCTGCTCTATGAGAGCAGTTTATACAGGCCCCTAGTGGCTCAGCACACACAGCAGCAGATGAAGGGGAATTCCTACTCTTCAGCTTGTGTAGTTTTGGTCCCTGCATTCCTCAAACATAGAAGCAAAAGGCAATGCTAAATATGAATCGCTGACTGGACCTAAGTCCCCAGATACTTAGTTCTTTACCACATCCCCAAGTACCTTCCTGCACATCCTCTCCTAAGATTAAGCACTGATTTACTAACACCCCTTGAGTTCGCTGACTGCTGGTGGTTTGAGTTACATAACCATCAAAAGAAAACGGTTATTCACATTATTCTTTAGCGCTCATTTTAAAAGTAGTATTACTGATGGGTCTAAAAGCAGGTCCTAAGACCAATTCCTGAAATCTAGAAATACCAAGGTAGCCTTTTTCCTTACCATGCACTATTTCTAACAGCTTGCCATAGCACACACAAACCATAATGAATTTCTTAGTATTGTCTTAGAGTAGAAGACTTCTAATAAAACAAAGCTTTTACTGCTTTCAGTGGATACAGAAAAGCCATACATCATTTCTGCATTGAAAGATATCTAAATATACCCCACATTAAGACAAGTGACAAAACTAAAATTGGAAAACTACTCATGTAAAAAGTCTCTCATTAAATCCATCCTTTCTGTGTAACACTCAGTACCTTGAAAATCCCATGCCAGTATATTTACAGCTTTTAGCAATTTTGATTGAGCAAAATTTGACAGCTGAATTTATTAAACTGACCAGTTTATCAATTTCACACATTAAAAAAGCAGTAATAGCTCATCTCATCACAGGGAATTTAAAGACGCAATCAAAAAATTGCCATCTAAAGTAAGATGCAAGTACATATGACCATATTTAGGACAGGGGAAAATCTTTTTTCTTCTTCAGAGTTGCTCCATTCATAACAAGAACTGTAGAATTCATTGCTCCCAGCCCAAGAGAAAATGATGTTATTTACTATACACTTTTACAGAAGAAAAAAAAAATGTACTGACTGTTACAACATTTTAAAGCACTAGCAGATACCAGAGAAAGGAGAAATATGACCTATACATTTTTCTGTCTCTGTACTGAAATTCCCAAAAATGTCCCAACATTACAGAGAAGTTGCTTGTGCTTGAACAAA
Organism: Sterrhoptilus dennistouni; assembly: GCA_013397095.1. Classification (NCBI taxonomy): domain Eukaryota; kingdom Metazoa; phylum Chordata; class Aves; order Passeriformes; family Zosteropidae; genus Sterrhoptilus; species Sterrhoptilus dennistouni. The sequence continues at coordinate 29,148 of VWZU01000592.1, forward strand.
AGGTATGTTGGAAGCAAACTCTGAAAGGCTGAGAAGATAATCATAGCTTCCCACGCTAATCCTAAGTTTTAAGACAATACAAGTGTCATCAGAAATACTCATGTCTGCAAGTAAGACTCGAAAGTAAATCAGCATCTACAGACTTATCCCCAGTGTAACGCCGACTCAGGCGACAAGTGAAGGAACACATAAAAGCATAACTACTCTGTGTAAAGAAATTAACCCTTCTACATGTGTCAAAACTGGGAATATGGACATCGAAATCACGGTAAAGAAGCTGCCATCCTTACACGAGGCAGTAAGTGTACAAAGGCCAGGAAAAAGAATAACATACGCATGGCAGCAGTTCTAGAGTAGTAACAAGAAGCATTCAAAAGCCACATATGCAAAACGGAGTGAAAATCACTCAAAATGGAAAAAACAACGTTCTGTCGCGAACTGAGGGCATAGATAAAAGGCAAAATAGGGGACTCGGTGCAAGAAAACAACAGTTCTGTCTGCCGGCCAGGGAGAGCCCGGCTGCAGCAGCCAGGAGTGCCTCCCCGCACGGGCAGACGCGCACAGGGAGCCGCTAAGTTTGCTCAACAAATCCAAGAACCCCTTTGCAAGCGCTTGGAAAACTGAGCTTCCAGCCCGATGTCCTTCCTTTCAAGTGGCTTTGCGAGAGTAAACAAAGAAATTAAAAGCCTAACCTGTGAAAAGCTTCGCATCTCCGTGCCTCCCTGCTCCGCCGAAAGACAGCAAGAGGAGGAGGAGGAGGAGGAGAGGAGGAGAAGGAGGAGGAGAAGGAGGAGGGAGCCGTGCTCGGACCGGCGCCGGGGGCTCCTGCTGGCCGCTGGCCCCCAAGCCCCGTTCACAGCCCAGTCTCTAAGCCCTGCTACCTTCCCCCTTCTCCGAACCGCTTAGAATAAACAAAATAATTATTAATAATAATGTAGTAATTCGTTGGCCAAAACAGACCGTTGTAATTACCGTACTCCCCTCTCCCCGCCCGCGTACAGCGGCACTCAGT
>VWZU01000595.1:0-48034 GCA_013397095.1 Sterrhoptilus dennistouni
TTGGAACTTATGGAAGTGAGGCACAAAGGGAAAAAACAGGCTCTGCATTGCTACTGTGAGGGCACCCAGGACAATTTTTCCTTTCCTCAACTTTCTGGCTGTGTCATGTTTTTGTTCAGTGACCCCACTTTCCATGCCCCTATCATTTTAACTCCCCTTTTCTTTTGGCAGGTGTGCATTTCCCCCTGAAGCCACAACTTACTCTTTTCACATCCCTTTCAGGATTATGGGGTGCTGAAACTGTGATGGCTCAGAGAGTCACTGGGCAGCTGGAATTGCAGCAGAGCTGAGCACTACAGGGGAAGGACAGGGGGCTTAGGCAAGGAATGATGCTGAGCTCTGGGGTTGGGAGACTGCCCTGCAACCTTACAGGCCACCAGGGCAGCTCTGGAACTTCCGTCCCTGTTCTTTTGATTCTGGCTGAGCACTTTCTCCCAGTCAAGTTTTTAAACTTTCTTCTGCAATCATCTGAGAAAAAAAACTGTTTTGGTTTGGTTTGGTTTGGTTTTATTTGGAAAAAAAAAAAAAAAGACAAAAGGAGGTAGATATAGGGAGATTTTCACCAAATCACATAGTTTCTCAAATAAGGCTCTAGGAAATAGTTATCTCTAATGATAAAATAATAGGAACAGAAAGACTTCTGGTGGGCTGCTTGTGGTTAGAGTTGGTTAGAGTGGTACCATAGATGGCAGATTTGGAGGAACTTTACCCTCCCAGAGAGAAACAAAGAAGTTTTCCCTCTTTTTTGCTACTTGCTGGAAGTTATCCCTGATGATACTCAGAAGGAATCATACTGGTTGGTGGCGAAATAAAGGTTCAGATACATAAAGCTAATGTAATATGGTTCAGATATATAAAGATTCTGAAAAAGAAACTATCATTCTCATCTCCCATAGCTTTATCAATGTAAAAAACCTTCAATATATGAAAAAGTTTGATTTTCAAACTTGTATTACTTGTTTTGATCATGGCACTCTAATACTTCTTTATCTGGGTTTGTTTTAATAATGTCTGATTCAGTTATGCTGAAAATGCAGCTCTTCTGTAATAATGAGGCAGTTTGTCCCTTTTATTACAAGATTTCTCTTGGTCCCAGATTTATGGATCAGTGTTGTTTTCTTATGTGGGATTTTCTTGCAGTCAGGCTACTTGTCTGAACTTTTTTTCCTGTCAAGGAAAGGTAATACAGTTTGCTGAAGTATGAGTCATCTCATCCTTCAGTAAATTTCCAATGCAGGTCAGATGAATAATTTTTCTCGGTACCTGCTTGTCCCTGCTGACAATAAAGAGAATCTGAAAGAGCAGCTCTGATATATCCCATATATATTGTGTCTAAAGCTACTTGACAGGAAACTCACTTCCAGTGTTTGTGGAAAATGTACACAATATATCAACATGAATTGGTTTCTGGTTGAAATGGAAGCTATGGGTACACAACCTTCCAGCAGAGGTCTGTCCTCCAGTCCATGGAGTCCATGTAATCACCTTGCCTACAGTCATGACTTACGTCTCTTCAATAGGTTTGTTGTGTACCAACCCTATGCAGAAAGGCTTCCTGCTATGTTCCAGGGGAAATAAAAAAGAGTATTTATCCTGATGAATTTCATGAAGTGTATGGCACTTTTCCAGCAAAACCTCTCATGCCTCTTCTATTTAATTGGAAAAATCCTGGCCTGTTTTAGTTGGGGCATTTGCTAACCTGTAGGAGCAGTAGCAGTAACATCTGACTTAGATGTCTGCCATAACTCTGAATAGCTGAACTTGGGACACCTGCATGGTACCTAATTAATGCAAAGAATTATGTTGTGGGCTTAATTAAGCAGTAACAGACCATTCAGTAATGTTAATGCACACACACAGAATCAAAAAGACTAACTAATCTGACCTGCAGCTTCCTCCATCATTTATGATTAAACATTTGAGAATACAGAAAAATGCATAATGGACTAATCAGATACAACCCCTTAAAATAAAAATACAGACTACATGAACTGAAGACCAAAACTGTAAGACTTGGACCCTTCCTGTTTGAATATTAATCAACACTGGCTCCTTAAGAAAATGTGTCTTAACTGTCAAAAGAGCTAGAGATTTTCTAAAAGTCACAGTCTTAAGTGTTTCTGCTAGCAAAAAAGACATCCTGTTACCAATTCCATTCACAATTATAATTTTGCAGTCAGAATCGTTGCATTTTTCCCCACACTATAATTTGCAATACTTTTCACGGATTTGTTCTGCTTTTTTTGACCTTTTAGATGTTTTTTTTGTTAGACCTTCCTTACGGAAATGGAAATATATCCAGTGGCTTGCATAACACAAAGGAATCATGAGAGAATTTGTAAGATGGCCTTCCATGGGATCTCTCAGGTTGGAAGTGATCTTAGATAGGCATCTGCTCTAACATCCCACTTAGAGTTAAGAGGGAATTCAGCATTTAGACCAGGTTGCTCAGGGCTTGAGTGAGGTGTTTAAAGCCTCCATGGCAAAAACTCCACAACTTCCTGAGCAGCCTGTCCCAGTGCTTTGCTATCCTCACAGAGATCCTTGGACAATTTGTTCCAGTTGGAACTTCTCTTTTAGTCTGGGACTGTTGTTTCTCATTTATCTACCATGCCCCTACATTAGAGGAATTTGCATTCTTGCTGACTTCCCTGTGGATATGGACAGACTGCTGTAAGGTGTTCCCAAAGCCATCTTGTCTATAGGTTGAACAACCTCTCCTGCAGCTTCTGCTCACAGGGCAGGTGTGCCAGCCCTGACCATTTTGTTGGCCTTCACTCAACTCACTTCAGTTTACCAATGTCTTGCACTGGGAACGAAAACTGAGAGTGTTCAAAATGTGATCTAATGAACATCAGATAAAGGTGAGTAATCATTTTCCTTTGTCAATTGGCTGCAATTTTGTTAACATAGCTCAGTAAGCCAGGAGACTGACACATGCTTAGACACAAACATACCTTGATGTAGTACCAGACTGTTCTGCTGCACCTCAAGGATCAGCAGGCAAACACTGGTTTGGAGCCAAAAATAGCATCTTTGTCAGACAGTCTTGGATTTTTTATGACAAAATATGTCAAACCTACCTTGCTGTCTGACATCAACCTCAATAATTCAGATGATCTCACACTGAGCAAATCTATTGTATATCACATGTTTCAAGTTTATTATTACTGTGCAAGTATAAAATGACTTTGATGCTTCCCCTTTTTCTTTGGCTAAAGGGTAAGATATACCTAAGAAAACCTTCCCTAAAAAAAAAAATTCCACAGAGTTGCCCATTATTGACAGAAAGCGGCTAGAAAACTGTTTAAAAGAAGAAACCCAGAAAATACAGGATGAGCTCTAATTATCTTAACAGGAAACCTAGCCCCTGATAAGCCACAGGTGCACTAATTACCTAAGCAGATAAAGAGCCTTGCCCTTAATGGCTCACAGCTGTTATAAAGAGAAGTGTGATAAAAGGAGATGGGGTTGGCTGGCCCTCTCCTCTTTCTCTTATAGAATAAGAAGAGCTAACTGGATAGGGAGGGTAAGAAACTTTCATCTCTCCTCTTGTCAAGTAGGAAGAGCAGCCTAAAAACAGAAGGTAAGAAACTTGCACCACACCTCTACTCTCATTTATTCTCATTGTTTTTATGCAGCTAAAGAGATTTGCTTGGTACCTCTGGAGCACCATTTTTAAAATTGTATCAGGTCAAGAGTTGCAGGAGTAGCAAACTTCTCCATGATCACAAAATGAAGGCAACAATTAAACCTTTTTTCCCCTGTCACACTATAATAATAAATCCAGTGCCAAATATCTCTTGGAGTCACCTTTTTCTCCTGAGTGGGGGAAAAAAAAAAAAAGGAAACTCTATGATGTGCCTCATAAGTATTTAAGGATTAAGAAATCAGTACCAAAAAACACCCTTCATGCTCATCCTGATGGACAAATTATGACTGGTGGCCTAGTGATAGTATTATGCTTCTAAACCCTACAACACTGACAGAAGAAGGACTCATTGGTGTTCAATGAGTTATCAAAGCACTAGAAAGTGATTTTAATGAGCAACAGGTGATACAGAGATACTGCTGGATAACATGTTGAGGTTTGAATGATTTTTTGTAGAATGATAAACCTAAAGCTCTTTCCCTCTTGTGGAAACCCCAGTTCTGCTTAGTCACTTGTCACAAAGGTACTGATGATATTTCCATCAGGTGGGCTTCACATTGATTAATGTCACACTACTCAAAAGCATAAGTAAAATGGCTTGAATTCTTGTGTAGGATATAGGTTTATAATTGTAAAAGCGTTTAAGGCTTATGCATAGCAGAAGTCCCTGTGGGAAAGGCACAGCCCAGGCTGGACAGTTGGAATTGGGTTGGGGGGTGAGAGGCAGTTGGGAGTGAGGAGAGTCAGTTGAGTGACAGCTGGAAGTGAGATTGTGATTGGCTGGAGGGACACATGGACAGCATACGAGCAGAAAGGTGATTGGATGGCAGAACACATGGACAGCAGCACTGAGCTGGGCCAGCCAATGGGTGCCTTTCTTCTGTTGAGTTCTGTTTGGTTTCAGTTATGTCAGATAGAGATAAAAGGTATTTAAAGGATGTGTGTTCCACAATCCCCTTATGCACAAGTTGAGGTGCATAAGGGGGTCTGTGTCGCTTTGTTCCCCATCGCTCCTTTCTTGCAACACACAGTTGCATATAAATAGAAGCAACAGAATATAAAATGGTGGTGATCTTTATAAAACATGTTTTATTTATTTACTTTATTTATTTTTATAGGCCTGAATTCAGGAGAGAATCCCTTCTGGAGAGAATTGGAGAGACACTTGTGTTAGTATTTGCCGACTGGAAGGTGTGTACTTCAGCATTCCCTGAAATATGGCATTAAGATTGAGATGGTGTGTTGAATCCTTTGCTTGCTTGAAGATGTTGAACTAGCCAGAACAATCATTTTACTCATAAATGAGGTTTTTAAAACAGGTCCCATTATTTTGTAGCTTATCAATCAGTTTTTAAGTTGCAGGCACTTTAAAAGATGCCTTGTGTAAGGTCATAGAAACAGGTTCTACTGACATCCACACCCAAGTTACTGGATTGTCTTAGCTTGCCAAGAAAATCCCAAGCAAACAATAACAAAAAAACCACCCCAAAATACCAAACAAACCCCCAAAATTCAAAATCAAATACCCAAAACAAACATCAAACCCTCTCACCCTTCAAGATTAAAGAACTTTTAACTTAAATTTAGAAGCATAAATTTCAACAATGAAGTTTAAAAATGCCTCTCCACTTTCAAAAAACAGAAACTTGACATCATGCTCTAAATCATTTCCTCTTAAATACTAATGTAAACTAATGCTGACTCTCTGCAGACATTAAATTAGGTGATCAACTCATGGACAGATGAAAACATCAAGCTGTGTTTTGCACAACTGGAAAATTCTACCTTTTTATTAAGCAATCTAAAAAATAATCATCCATTTCACTTCTGTTCCTCTTCCTTCCTTTCATAAACACTTCAATAACTTTGAAAAAAGATAATAAAAAGCAATTTGCAGAGTTGCTCTTATCTTTTACAGTAAAAATTCCTTTCATGGTTTGTTATACACACATGCACACAGATGTTTCATCAAGTTACCTTGTGGGTATGCTCAGATGTGTTTAATGTCTGGCAAATTGCAATGTCTGTTTATAGCAAACACCAAATAGAGAACACAGCAACTTGTGGAGTCCCGTTCCATTAGGAATGTAAAACTGTGTATTAGGAAACCACATTCTTGTATCTTTCTCTTTGGAAATACAGTACATCCTCCTGATTCATTCAACCTCAGAAAGACCCATATAGCCATAGTTCATGATTTCTTTGAGTTAAACATTAATGTTTATTTAAACTGGCTTTGATTCAACTATTTTTGCTTCAACAGTAATTCTGTAGCTCTACTTTTTTCTGGTGAGGCCTCAAATACAAAATGGATGCAGATTTTCAGTATCGTGTCATTGGATTAATCAAGGCAAATTTGTGAGACCAGGAAAATGGCTAGCATGAGAAAAAGATGAAGGAATTGGTCATTTTTGCTCTGGGGGAGACAGGGAAACAAGAACATAATGACAGCCTGCAAATAAGAAAGAAGCAGTTACAGAGATGATGGTGACCAAGGTTTTCCATATGCACTTGGTGTAACTTGAGAAAATGGGGCTTAATTTGCAGCGAAGTTTTCTCTACATGTCTATTTATAATGGTTATGAAGCACTGGAAAAGCTACCTAAAGGGACTGTAAAATATTATTTATAGGGAATTTTTATGACCTGATCCAGAAATGTTGATTCCAAGCAAAGAACAGTGTTTATTTTTTTTAATGTCAGACGCATCGCGGCACAGGCCATGCTTCATGAGCACTGCAGGGATTACTTCAGATCTGATTACTGCATTTCCAATTCCAAGAAGAGAAGGACAAGAGCTACTGAAATTTCCAGAAGAAATTCTCTGTTACACTGATCCTACTGCTCCAATGAGCCTCTCTTTCAAGAGAAAAAAAGAAGCCAAGACTAAGCATGATCATGCAAATCCACTAACCAAAAAAAATAAAGCAAAAAGTAAAGGGAGGTGTAGTGTAGGTTACTTCACCAAAAGAAACATCTCCCAAGTTCTTCAGCAGAAAATTACCAGGGAAACAGAGCAGTTGCATGGAGAGCCCAAACCTCCTGAGATCATTGGCCAGTGGATAACAAGTATTGAGTTGTTAAGTATTATTTGATGAATTATTAGTTGTCATATGGATTACAATAATCTGAAGGACAGCAGTTCACCCCGAGGATAGAAAGTGTTATATATCTCCATCTCTCAGCAGTATCATGCTCAGGCTGAAACCTTGTCTTCATATCTAAGGCACTCTTAATTCCACCTACAGGCATCAGTGGCTTAACATTCACAAGCATCACAAGATAATGTAGTCACCGTGGACTTTGAAAACAAAATGCAGCACTTGTGTAACAAATAATAGAATCAATTAAATATAAAGCAGAAGCAATTAGACTTGTGTTTTTAAAGCTGTCTTTCAAAGAATGAAAATAAGGGAATCAGTTTTTATGAAAGCATGAGCTATCTTTTTAAAGACTCTACAGGTCATCAGACCCCAACAAATCAGGGATCTCCTACTTTAAAAAAATTAGCATGTAACTTCTGATACAATGAATAGCACTTCTCCCCATAAAGGCCAATACTAAATTATTTGGCAAGAAGTTACATGAAATGTGATAAAGTGTGACAGAATTTGGCCCTAAAGTAACTGTCTCACTAACTTGCTGCCTTAGCATACTAATTACATGTCCAGTAAATGAAGAATTATTTTTATTTCAATGAGTTCTCTTTGTGACATTATGAGAAATGAAATATAGGACCACACAATTATGTTTCCTCTTTATTTGTTATTCTGATGTCAGTTTGTGACTTGAAGAAATGGGTATAAGAACAGAAGTAGATACCACCCACCATTTGATAAAAGTAGATGTTCCAATTCCTGATCACAATTGTAATGCGGAAAATACAGAAAAAAGCAGAACAGAAATAACTATTACTTTCATAGCACTTTTTTTTGAAGCTGTCAAAGCGATTAGCAAGCATGTATTAGTCTCATAACAGCCCTATGAAACACTTCAGATAAAATATTATTTTATGGAAAGAATTTTATCACAGTCCAACATGTGAACTTCAATATAATATATAAATTCTTCTTTTGTTTTTCACTACCTGCCGCCATTTCTGGGAGTGATTTTTATTTATTTTACATGATCAACTACACAGAGACCAATACAGAGTTCATGTATTTCTGTACTGACTTCTTACAGCTAGCTCCAAACTGAACAAAAGTTTATGGGTATGAAACAAAGAATATGGCCTATGTAGAAACAAACACAGTATGAAGTAGCTACTAATCTCCCTGGAAGCCAGTAGGTGATAAATACCACATTCCTGCAGAATTACAACCTCTTGCTCCTTTTGAGGAGGAAGGGAGGGGAAAAGGAGGTCATCTGAGGTGACAGGAGAGGAATGCAATCAGAAGCCCCCATGACTCAGGGGTATAGAAAGAACTTGAGCCACACTCAAGAGACCCGTCTCAATCCCCTCAATCACATAAGTGTAGGCCCTCTTAGAGAGTTAATACCTGCTCTGCAGAACTAGTTAAAGGATTACATATATTCTTGGAGTTTATAACTGCAAAAGCATAGGCTGAGACCAAATATAGTCTTAGCTTCTTTTTTAAATTTTTTTTCCAAATCATTTCATTTGCTTAATTTTGATGGAATATGAAGTTTTTGTTTGTGTAATATTTCTTATACCAACATTTTATAGTGTTTTACCACATGACAGATATCCATCTGCAGATTCCATATAGACTAGGCAAGCTTTCTGCGACAGCTGATGTGTTGTTCAAAACCAGTACAAGTACTTAACATACTGGCAGTTTCTGGCCACATGATTTTTCCTATGCTGCACTTCTCTGAGAATTCCTATCAGAGATTTAATTCCTGAAGAACTGAATAGATAGGAGGGCAAAAACATCACCTCTGAAGTTAGGCCAAAGGTCAGATGGGCCCTATCTGGCCTCCTGGGGTGCCAGTGTTCTCTGCTCCTTCAGCAGGGGACATGAACCTGGTACTGATGATGTCAGAAATCCACTGTCACTACTTAGCCATGAGGGTACCAGCCTGGTGTGATCAACCATGGCACTGCAAAGTCATCCTTGTAAATCTGGAATTTCCTGTGAGAGCCCTTATGGGGTTACAAGCCTAAAGCCAGCTTTTGTCCTTGGCTTCCCCAGTGAGGGGTCCCACTGGATGTGGCAGGGCAGCCACCACCTGCACCAAGCAGGGTCCTTGTCACCCTCTTTTCACTTTGGCAGAAAGGCCAGAGCATCTTGTGCTCTCCCATCTCCATTTCAGCTTTCACCTGTCCCTCTCATCTCATGCATTAGGCAGCAGTCACAGCTACAGCATGGTCTGCACATACATTGTTAGAAACCCTCCATTTCAAGTGCTGACTTGGATTGGTGCCACACACCCCCTGGAAGCATCTGCATTTGAATTTAAAGGGGTGGGTGAGTGACAGCAAAACTAGCTTCTTCTTCTGAAAAGGCTTTGGCAGATCATTGGTTGTCATCAAACCTATTGCATTTCTTGCCCACTGCCAAAAATTCCACCTACATGCCTGATGGCAATTAGTCCTTTGTAGGTGCTAATGAATAAAAGCAGCACGCACACTTTACAGACTTTAAAAGAATATCCCAATCCATATATTAATTCCATATATAAACTCACACATAGTCCCCCCTTCCCCTATCCACATGCCACTGTGCACCCACACCCAAATTCGTGCTTAGAAAAAAAGCAGGTAGCAGTAAGATGATCATCCAACTGTGTGCAAGTAGGATTTTTTTCGTGAATCATTAGCTATTTCCCCAGAACTCATCTACTGAAAAAAGTACTGTTTTATGAATGCAGAAGGCATCCTACATTTGGGATAATGAAGTACATTCATTGCGTGCTTGAACCTTTCAGAGGTCCAGACATTTCACACACTCCCTCTAACCATGATTTTTCTGTGGTGTCCAAAATCATCTGGGACACAACAGTATGACAAAACCAGCCTTCAGGAAAATATACCAATAATTTCCATAGAAGGGAAAATGAATAAAATAGGGGTACCATGAGACTTCACCACAGTACTTTCAAATCAACAAACTGAGCATTGCTTTCATGTTTTCTGTGTAATTATGGGGGTTCTGGTTTATGTCAATTTTGGAAGAGAAGGTATCAAAACAGTATGAGGTAATTCACTCTATATAAACCTAATTAAAATGTCATTTTTAACATTTCCCATCAGAAGAAAAAATCAGTTTTTTCAAAAGAAAGCTATTTTATAGAATTGCATCAACTCCAAACCCAAAAATTTAGGGGGAAACATTGCATTTTGACTTTCATGTTATTGTTACATAGATAGAATATAAATAGAATTAATTTTGAAAGTCAAAACAAATTTAACTAAATATTATAGAAAATATTTAAGGCATCCTGAAAATGTCTACATTCTTTTTTCTCAGACTATTCCTTTTGCATGAAGTTTTCAATTCAAGTTTACAACATTTTCCTAAATAAAGGAATTTCCCAACTACTTTGTAGGGTGCTCATGAACTAATCAGGAGAGTTCAGTATCTTATTGTGACATTTCTAGACAAGATTTCACAGCCTCCAAAGTGCTTCAGAAGGTCAGCTCTAAGCCAGCACATGGATATTTCAGCCTCACTAGATTACAGATGGTTTTACCCTTTTTTGCTGGCTTAAATGCAGGCAGGAGCAGTTGGAGAAGGCAGTCAATTGCTCAGGAGTGGAAGGAAAGTGGGCAGAAGCTGAGTGGCAGTGCCTGACATCAGCCATAGTGGACAGCAGCCATTGCTGCATCGCTTTGTTTGGACCAGCAAGTAGCAGGATCTTTCTGCCCAGTAGACCATAAGGAGGCAAGGAGTCTTTAGTGTTTCCAGAGCAGGTGGAGACAACATTCACATGCAACTGCAGAATAAAAAGCTTCTCTACAGCAGCCTCTGGTCATCCCTGCCACAGGGGCATGTAGCTTCTTTTGTCTTGATGTTGCACCCGGGCAAATCTCTTGCTTTGTAAAGTTTTCAGCATTGTAAGCATTAAATATGAAGAGAAAGATGAGACAAAAGTCAGAATATACTTTTGTGAGAGGCCTGAGCTGCTATGTCTTCATATTTTAGTTTCTAGATGAGATCTGTAACTTTTCTGCCAAAACAATACTTTCTAGAATTAATCTGGACTGGGCAAGGAACCTTTTTTCCATTTTAATTTCTTTTCTTTCAGCTTGTAAGAAGATCACTGTCCTAGTCCATTCCAATTCATAGCATATCCAAAAGTGCAGTGGGGACCAACAGTTTACACACCCTGGTTTTTTTAATCCCCTCTTCAGAAATTTCTCCTGCAACTTACACTTGCAAGTGAGAAAGTCAGACAAAAAAATCTAACCATTTCTCTCTCATCAATATCCATTGAATCAGCAACTTAAGCATACACAGGTGCCCATAAATAACAGTATCAGGGTAACACTGATGATAAACAGCCAAATGCTCTGAAAAGCACAAATTCACATTTCACATGACAAACTCACATTTCACTGGCAGACAGGACCTTACCACCAGGGTAGGCAATTGGGTACTTTCAGAGTGCCACAACTGTAACTTTAAACCCATTCTTCAAAAAGGTATTTCCATCACAGGTGTTGAATCAGTGTTTCTGCAAATAAGGTTTTATTAATATCCGTTGGGGTAAAACCTAGTCATGCAGGGATTGCTTGCAGGGCAATCCCACCTGTGGGACCTGTGTGCTTTGAGGATATCCCAAGGTTTTGGGTGCTCCTGCCATTCAGGCAGGCTCCTCTGCATGTGCTGCAGAGCTCCATGGATACAAAAAGCTCCAGCACATCTGTCAGAATTCCTGGACCTAGATGTTGTTTTCTCTCAGCATAAAGAGCTAAACCCTCTGCCTTTTTTTGCTCTAGGATGCCCCAATCTTTGGGTTATACCACTCATTCCCTGGAAGGACATTTCCCACAGACAGCAGGTGGCCAAGAAGTCAGGGCTCTCACAGCCAGGGCAGCAGCAGGCAAGACACCAGATCTGTATCCTGATGGGCAGAGCACACCACTTGAAGGGGGAAAGCTGCTTTCAGAAATTATCCCAGGACAATTTTTTTTCATTATTCAATGACTGTTTAATGTAAAATGCATTAAAAGCTTAGGGGCAAAAGATGAAAACATATGGAGTGAAGATATTTAGGTAAATTGACAAATACATCCCTACCCCCCTGGGGACAAAAGTCTTCAAAGCTCCTTGGATTTAAATAACCCTTCAGCTTTCCTTGTCCCCTATTTTGTTCTAGACAGTTTTGGGGAATATGACTGCTCAGAATATTCCATTTTATAAGGTTTTGAATATTCCCTGAGTTTCACTTATTTTAAGAATTGTCAAATTATCAAGGCCATAGATATAATCCTAGTGTTTACAGAAAACATAAACTTTTAACTGGCATATCCTAACACTCTAAGGGGCGTTCAGTTGCAGCTGATGTTTCATCTGTACTCTCCATTCAGAATCCCAAAACTACATTACTACATCTGTAATCTCCTGGTCTTTTTCAGTTGTAAAAGTTTGCTATTTTCTCCCTTGCTGAGTGGTTGGTAAAATGGAAAGTTACACATAAAACAAAGGCAAAGACATAAATTAAATTAATATTTCTGGAAATTGATTTATTTCAAAGTACTTTTAATATTTACACAATTCAATAAAATTTCATGTACAGTAACCACTCAAACCATCTGACTCATCCTGATGTCCACATGCTTTCCTTAAAACCAGAAAACTCCTTTTTAATGTTCAAAACATAATATTTTCCTGGAACAGAAGCCTTATTTGAGCAAAGTGCCACATTTCTGTAATTTTAAAATGATGTTTCAGTTTAACCAAGATGCAAGTAAGAGTCAATGAGTAGGAAAAGTTATCGTGACAGTGTTTTCACCCAGCATCAATGAGATGACTGAAACATTCTGATAAAAAGTGTTTGATACCAAGTCATGACTGAACAATATGTTTTACTTTCTTAGTTATTAGTTTAATTATTAGCTCTGATTAAAATACAAAATAATTAGGTGAGGCTGTAACCTTGGGCTAATATCATCTTTTAATGATTCACTTTTAATTCTAACTTTGATAATCTACATCTTATCCTTCCTGCTTTTAAACTTTGTGACAAACTATCTATTCTAATAGCTAAAAAAATCCAGCCCCCTGTGAAGAACTGCTTTTAAGTGGGTTTTTGCTTTTCTGTTTTCCAGCAGCAGCACATCTGTCCCTGAAAGGTTTTAAGTGTCTTTGTAATTGATACATGAGGAACCTCAAAAAGATTTATTTGCTTTGGCTCAGTTAAAGGCTTTGGTTTCTAGCGCTTATTCAAACCTCCTGAAACTGCAAAAATAGATGGGGAATCTCAAAATGTTTCACTGTGTTTTTGTCACCTCCCTGTATTCAGTAGGAAATTTCACAAGAGCCTTCTTCACAGTAAACTGACATTTCTGTTAATGGATTTACATCCTAACTGTAGACTTAGCTGCAGACTTACCCTGGCCAGCTTAGCTGTAATCATCACAAGACATAGATGGAGGCCATAACAAGCTATCCTTATCCCACGTCTGCTCCTTTTGGAGTCTAACCCAAAAACCCAGGATTTCCACTGTGACAGTGACTTTTTTTCCTCAAAATTCTTGATCTTCTTGATCACCAATGTAGTTGAGAATTGAGTCACTAGTGTTTACTATCCAGATGTTTTCTAGGAATTTAAAATTACAGTTTAGAACATATTTTCCTTTTGGCAGCATAATTTCCCACTCAAATGACAAAATCATCATAAAGAGAAACAACTCAGGCCCCATGTGCTGGAGAAAACACATGGATAAGGATCAGCACAATGGTGTCATGAGGTTGCAGCACATGTGCCATCTGGTCACAAGAGTGTAATGTCTAAGCTCCAAGACCATCTATGTTGACTAAGGGCATATCTGAGCACGTAGGCAAGGCACACACACACAAATATATATATAAGGGTCCATATATTACAAGGATACACTAAGCATTGCTGGTTGGCAATGGACCATCCCTGTATCCTGGCCTGTGTTGCCTGCTCCCCAGATGGCTGATGCCAACCATGCAATTGCCCAGCCCAGCCTCTGTCACCTCAAAGTCAACAAATTAATTTCTTCATCTTGAAAAGGCATGAAAAATCCATAGAGTTGTTTAATGTCTCAGAGCTGAGAATCTGATCTAATAAATCCTTCTAGAACAATGTAATTCTTTTAGTCCTTTGAAAATGGAGAAAACAAGAACTCCTTTTAATCCATCTTTAGTTTCCAAATCCTAATATATATGCAAGTTTTATATGTCTCTGTAGTTTTCTTTCTGTATAGAATATTAAAGGAGTTAATAGGTAGTCTAGAGTATCTAAAGATTTCTAAAGGTGGATGGCATGGACCAGTGCGAGAGAAACTTGGGCAGCTTTACACCAGGCAAGGAAACGAAATTATTTTTTAATAATACTCATATTTAGGATCACTACTGTTGGAAACTCAGAGTTATATTCTCTGGTTTTACCTGTACAGGAATCTGCCTTAGAATACCCATATCCAGTAATTGTACTGGCAAGGCCCACACTTAGCTGCCAATGATACATCTCACAGTAATAATGAGACTGAAGTTACCTAGGAAAGAGAAGGCAACTTAGACCATCTGGATAGCTGATGTGGAACACTATGGTGTACATTGGACATTGGCAAAACATAATAACAAACTGAAGACAAAGAAAAGTTCTCACAAGAACACCTACACTTACATTTATTTAAATCTAACAGATTTATATGCAACAGATTTCACTTATCCCTCCAGGTATCTGGCTTGATTTTCACAAGCTCCAAATGCTCACACCTCCATTGTGTCTTCCATTAAATAGGAAAATACAAATGCTAGCAGTTGTTTTATAATCACTAATACCTGTTTTCTTAGACCTCCGAAAAACAGTGTTATTCAGGCTTGTTTCTACTCTCATTGACATCAGCCTTAGGTATGTTTATGCACATACTCTAAGATGATACATTAAGGCACAAACAAAATGAGATAAATAAATGAGGCTTTTGGACTGTTACTGAATATAACACCTGATGATAAGCTTTCTCCATTTACCCATTTCAAAGACAGATCTTGAAGTACTGTGCCAAAAATGCATTTCCCAGCTTGCTGAAATCTGGAATCAGATCCAGAACAGAATTTAAACACTTTGGCTCACATTAGCTCACAGCAAAAACACCTTAATACAAACAAAGGCCCCAGGTAAACTGTAATCTTTCAACACAGTGCAGAGCAGTTCTAATCCTGGTGTATTAGTTCCTAACACTAAGCAATTGGAGTTCTTAAAAGAGCTCATCACACAAGTCACGTATAACAAATGAGGTAATTTTTTAGCAGATGTTTATTTTTGTCATTTATAGAAATACCAACAGAAAGTCTTATATCACCAGGTGAGTCAGCAGCAGTGAGATGTGTCATCGTAGGAACTGCAGGGTATCTCCTTGTTTGGCTTCATTATCTAGTCATTGTTGCTAAGAGGAATTGAAAAAAAAAATTCTTCCTAGAGGGCAGGAAAACCCCATTACATCCCAGGATGATGAAGAAAGGGAACTACATCTTGTGTCATTGAAGCAAGACAGCCACCAAAGTACATACTGTGAAATGACACAGAGGGATTTCTCCGTAAGAAAACCCATGCTGCTGGCTACTTACAGTGATTAACTGTCACACACAGGAAGCAAGGATAACACATTCCCTCTTTAAACCAACTTGGTTATTTTAAGTATATCAGATCCTTTTCCTGTTTACCTCAAGGGTAGCAACAGCAGTCACAAAAGACAACTACAACCCTTCTTATGCTGGATTTTTCCCTTCCTCCAAGTAGTAAGAAACTTCCCAGAATTTACTAAAAGCTTCATGTTAGTATTGTGAATGGCAGCTCTTGGATGATGGAAAGGGAAGTATTTCTCTGCTTACTTTACCGTATTTGGACGTCCCTTAAAATCTGTGGGGTTTAAGTTCTGTTGTGAAATCAAAAATCTTTTCTCAGGAAGGCTCATATGCCTGCCCTGGCTTCACTGAAGTCAGCATAGCTCGTCTGAGCAGAACTCATTTAAAAGCATAATTCAAGACCTGTGGTTCAACTTCCATTTAGCACTGGCTAAATGTGGTGACAAGACTAGTCTATGGTTTCTGATCTTATTTCCTTTCTTGCCCTAAAATCACTCAAAGAAGTGTCTTTACAGTTTGCATAAGAGTAGGCTTCATTTTAGCAATTTTCAACTCAGAAGGGAAGAGGAGAGATGATATGGTTCAAAAGTTGAAAATGAAATTAAAGAAATTTAGACTGTAAATATATACAAACATTTAACAAGAAAAGCTTGTCACCACTGAAGCAACTAATCCTTCATCCTTTTCTGTGTTTGAACATGGCCTATATCTGTCTTTAAGAAATATACAATCATTCCTAAGCTTCCAAACTGTGATACAGATCACACCAGTGTTTAAGCCATGCCAAAGCCAGGAACTGCCCTTGCTGACTAGCCCTCGATAGTGACATTAGGTATGGGAACACATTAAAAAACAATTGCACAGACACACAGAGGAAAATTTAGTCTACCTTTCCTCAGGAGAAAATGTTACCCTCTGGACTGGGAGGTGATTCATGCAGCCCAAAAAGATTTATCAAGTACAGAATCTAAAAGGTAAACTCTAAAGCATCTTTAGAAGGTCTGTCAGCAGGATACTTAGTCGGTCTTACTCAGTCACGAGTCAGAAGAAACTCCCGTGGAGGGGTATGCTAAATTTGCCTAATAGAAATGACTAAGAGAATAAACTCACAGGTCTCTTTTCAGATCCCTCTACCATTAAAGGCAAATCAACCACATGCCACAGAATTAAAATGTCTCTTCTCTTTTGTGACTGATGGATGACTCCCAGAGTGGAGGCTTAGATTTTATACCCCACTACGGAGTCTGGCAATGAGGCATCTGAAATCTCTTTATCTATTTGAGCTTTATTCTGACCTTCAAGATTTGACAAGGGATAACCCATGAGATTCTACCACCACCAATTCTACTCTCCCCAGTTGCCATTAGAAAAAAAACACCCACAATTTCTGTATTTCCAACTTTCTTCTTGACCAGAAGTTGTAATTGAAAGTGGCTTAACATTTCATTAATCATTCTAATTAAAAAACCAAATCTGAACATAGAGCAAAAGCTGGACTTCAGTGTCAGGCTAAAACCTTTGCTCTGGCTGCCATGACCTGCATGCTATCAGGATCAAAAGATACTGAACTGATCTCTCTCAAAATATTCTGAAAAGTAGATCAAATGTCTGATTTTCACAAGAAAAAAAGTCCTCAGAATGAAGCACTTATTAAAAGGAAGATATTTAACACAAATACTAACTTGAGATTGCAAGATTGTTCAGAAAAGTCTCTCGCATAAGTACCTGAGAAACATTTCTTTTTATTTTCTTCAGGAGCTGTTATTTTGAAACCAAGAAGTTTCCATTTCTGTATTTAGGCACATATGCTGGTTTTTAAAAGTGAAAAGTAACATGCATTCTATATGACTGTATGTATAAATATCTTTTAATACATTTAGTTCCCATCATCTCTTGTATCATCAATAAAAGAATAAATTAATAATTTCCTCATATTTTCTCCAAATAAAAAGGAAAGGAAACTTTGATCCAGGATGAAGCAGAGGAATATTCTAAGCCTCAGTTAATATTTTGGTTTTGTTCAAAGTTCAATACCTAAAATTAAGTACTTTAAGGAGATAATTTTGATTTCAGAAGAAAAATATTATAAATTTTTCTTCCAAAAGATATATTGATGGAAAATCATCATATTCCTCTCTCTTACAGGAAATGCTCACTGAAATTCTACTTTTTTCACCAAAATGCAGCGCATATTTATTTCTTTGTCAGTGATGTACAGAGGGAGGAACTATTTATCAAAGAAACAGATCAAACATTCAGAAGCTCTGAACATGAGGAAAGTGGAGAGGCAGGCCCTGATCTCTTCTATGTGGTGACCAAGAGAGCAGCATGAAGCTATCTTAGGGGAGATTTAAATTGGATATTAGGAAAAAATTCTTTCCCCAGAGGGTGGCTGGGCACTGGAACAGGGTCCCCAGGGAAGTGTTCACAGCGCCAATACTGACAGAGCTCAAGAAGCATTAGGGTTGTCAGGAGCTGGGCTTGATGACCCATACGGGTCCCTTCCAAATCACAATATTCTGTGATCCCATGACTCTATGAACATGAAGGGATAAATATTGCAATACTGAAAAGTTGGTTTTCCTTATTTTCTTTCACAGTCTTTCTGTGGGAACAAGATTTTTGCATATTCACACCTTGTCTAGGAAATGGAACTCAGTTCTTTTCATATATTATAAATCTTTCCCATGAAACTTTGGACTAGACTCCAGAAGAATTCAAATTATGAGTGCTTTCCACTCAGTAAGCACCCCTCATGCATGTCTCAAGTATCCACACAGGCTGACACGAATAATCTTCACTGACCAAATACAACTATCTAAAGTAGAAGAGCAAACACTCCTATTTACTCCACAAACTGTTAGAAAAATGAGATGCCCTAACAATATGGCGTGCTTGTACCAGGAGACTGGGATGTCCTGAGAGATGCATGCAGGTCACAGTGCAGAGTCACCACAGAAGTCAGGCAGCATGAGGAGGACCCATCCTGGAGGAAGGCTTGGGGGATATGCAGAGGCTTCAGCTCTGGCCTTTTGTCGAAGAAACACTCTCACATGTGTTTGAATACTGCATCATTTCAGCAGAGAGGGAAAGGCTTCCAAGCTGCACAATTATGCTATTGTAATCACAAAGCACAGGCCAAATTAGACAGAGCAGCTCTGTTTTCCTGAATCTGGTTTTATAAGCTACATTCTAGCAGCGCTCCATTACGCTGTTATGCAGAAGTGTCTGGCATTGTTTCCACCACAAACAAATCTTTATGTCCTAAATTCATGCTGGACGGAAACTTGGCTTCCATGGCACAAACCTAAGAATTACATTTGTTTGCTTAAACAAATTTGAGGGAAAACATACTTGGCCATCTTTGAGCTATATGATGACAAGATGATTTAGATCTCCCATAAAAGATATAATTCTTTTTTTTCTCCTCACGCCAAACAATGATGCTTTCTTATAGCTGGACAGTTGCTGGCTAAGAGTACAAACCTGTCGAGAAAAGCCAACTCTCAGCTGTATTGATTAGGACAGCAGATGCTGAGCACCTCACAGGATATGGTTCTTCCTTTGGAAAAGTGAGGACAAAGGTTTATCTCCTACATTTATAAGACTGCATTTTCATTTCACTAATGCTTCTCTGTGTTAAGCTAAATTGGAATTTATGTATTTTCACTATATTGTGTAAATGATTTTAACCTCCCTAAACAGTGCCTATTTAGAAACCACTGCTATAATAATACATCCTTGAAAGAAATATCTGAAGAAAGATAAAACTAAAATATGTAAGAAATGCAACCAAAACTCAATTTTTCACTTTTAGCTATCAGATGATAACTTATGCTTATGTAAAGTACAATCAAAAGAAAATGAAGATGACATTCTGCAGCCAGCATCAAAAAAAAAAATCAGAACTTTAAGTCATTGAAGAGATACATACAATTTTTACTGATGTCTTTATAGAATATGTCTTATGTCATTTAGTTAAGCAAATTGTCTCTCACAGAAAAAATTGTAGTCTAAATATATTCATAATTTTCTGTTTATAGAGCAGAAATTGTATCATTTTGGGTTATCTACATGATTTCATATATTGATTCAATCCCATTAATAACTGGCACTGAAGTATCACATAGGAATAGACAAAATTTTAAATCATTAATAAAGCTTTCTCTGAAACAAGAGACAAAAGGGACCTTAGTAAATGCTTCATTATCATTCCACCTTTATTATCTACTTCATTGTTTTTACCACCTTCATTTTTTCTTCATTTCATTCAGTTGTGATTAGACTCTACAAAGCTGTATCAAAGAGAAGGTTAAACAGGTCCTTCATAGAACAAATGAATGCATATTCTCAGAGAAGTACACTGGATGATGCTAGGAACAGATCCATTTGGATATATTTTAGACATTCTTCTTTTGAATGTCTTAAACTGACTTGTTTAAGCTTAAAAGCCATGGAGTCTGAAGACAATAGAAGCATATTTAGAAAACAGAAGCAAAAATTTAAAATTTATAAAATGCGTAACTTCACATGAAAAACTGGAGCTCTTCTCCTTTACCGAAATCAAATCTGTAGTGTGTAGGTATAAGCAGGAAAACCATGCAGTTCTTGCTCACCTGGGCCCTGACTGAGAACTTTCTCACAAACAACTCCTTAAAACTCAGCAATGCCTACAAGCTAATTATCTTTTCCAAAGTATCTCTTAAGATTTAATTTCCAGTACCAAGTATTTGTTCTTGGTATACTCAGAGGAACTCAGAAACACTGATTTAACAAACCAATGAATAACCTGCTACACTATGGCATACTATTAACAGAGAGAGCATAATGGAATACCATTAACAGACAGAGTCAAGTCTCAATAAAATACTTTGTTTGCTCATTGTTGTGTTTAAGCAAGTGCTTGCCATATAAAATAAATTCTGAGCGGTTTCCACTATGGAGTTATTTGTTCTTAGTATCATCATTTGCTACAACAGTGGCCAAAAGTGGATTTTCCATCCTGACTAGTTTGTCGTTTACTTTGTCACAGTAATTATCTATTACTCCCATGTATACCATTTGTTTACAAGTTCCATGCCACATGCTTCTTTCTAAACCAAAGTGATGGTCTTTGCAGAAGACAAACCAAACAATGGGTTAGAAAGAAGAAATATACTGGTAGTCACGAAACTCTTGCAGTTGAAGGATCTTCAAGCCAGACATGCAATTGCTTTTGGATAGAAGAAGGGCATTAGGAGGCTGGATGGTGAGCTAAGAAGCTGACATTAGCCAAAAAAGGTCCTTGCAAGATGTTTGGAAAAGGTTACCCAATTTTCCAAGTCATTAAGGATCACCTGGATCTCCCGCTAGGCTTACAAGTGTCTGTCTAAATTCACCCAGTCTTCCACACTCCTCTGATTTTGGGATACATACCCACACTCTTCCCCTTGCAAAGGCAGCACTTCTACATCTCACAAGCTTACTGTACAAAAGCAACCTCTAGTCAACTTCTTCCTAGTGCTATAACCTTAGCAAGTACTGAGAAGCATGTTTTACTCATCAACTCAAAATACTGAGTCTCACTCTTCCTCCCTGGGACGTTTTTATATTCCACTATTTTTTCTGGCTTGCTTCTACTAAGAAATGCCACAGATCTCCTCTTCAAGAACCAGTCTTTAGTTAACTTCTCTGACTTCTACCACTAACAACCATCCCTTTCAGGAGTGTTCTTTTTCCCCTCTAGTCTCCTCTTGATTTTTTTTTCCTCAAAAAAATTGACAGGGTGAGCAATTGATTTGTATCTTCTTCAAAAACTTATCTTATTAGCCATTGCAATGTCTGATTCCATGGCGGATGCGCTGCTTGTTTCTTCTTCCTAAGAAGGGAAGTCAAAATTAATACAGTTGACATTCAGCTCTCCCTGAAAATAAAATCCTATTTCCCTTTGAGAAATGAAGTAAATACGTACATTAAATCTTTCATCACTAGCTAAAATAATTCATTACAGTTTCATACTGAAGGGAAATGAGGAACGTGAGCTGTACGTGAAAGCATGACAAAGTAACACCTGTGGATTTGATGTGATCCGCCCCTAATATTTGTGAGTAAACCAAGGGCAAAATGCAAGGTAATTTCCAGCCAGACAAAAAATAGGTCAGAGCAGCCTGCATTGATCTGCCCCCACGTTTCTAACAGTTCCACATGTTTAAAAAAATAGTTTTTAAGTTAAATTTGAAACAGGGAAAGGGTATCTTGATAAGAAGCACGTGTACACTCACTTGCAGACACACACACATTTTCTTGACACAAACTGTCACCTGGATATTGGTTTCAATATTCAGCATCTCAGTTCTCTGCAAACATTTACAGAAAAACAGCATGCATGAAGTCCTGGGATCAGTAAAATCCATGGCAAAACTCCCACTGAGCTTCAGCTATCTTCATTCTTGCACTCAACCTCAAGTCAATGTATCTTTTTGTTCATTTTCTTGTTCCAATTCTTTCCTCTAATGATATTAACGCAGGAGAAATAACTTCTTGTCAGCACAGCTCTACAAAAATTGGCAGGTTCTGTTTCAAGGCATTTATGCAAGCTTCTTCTTTGGTTTGATTAGACTATTCTTGCTTCGGCATTTGGACCCAGATCAAGAAAGAGATTTCAAATTCTGCCCACAGAATGTTCATGTAGCATCTGAATTGGAATGAGGTCATTCTGCCTTCATTTTCATGCCTTGAGGTTTGTTGCTAGCTTTAGAACTAGAAATCTGCAGCAACAGTGAGCTTCTTTCACCTAGCTTCAGGACCAAATCATCTAACATCAGGAACTACTTACACTGGTGAATACATGCCAACAGCTATCACACAGTGGTATCTGAGATGGAGCATTTATTTCCTCTTTTAACCCTAAGGAAATATTATGATAACAAAATGTCGTCACTCCTGGAAAGTATTGACTTTTACATGATGACCACAGGATCCATTTTCAGACCAGCTTGTCTGAAATTCATTACACTAACCAAAGATTGGTGGGTTAGGCTTTTTTTCTGTTGTGTTCTAAGAAACTGAAACCATAAAAGCTTTGTGCCATGTGAAATACAACAAGAGAAGCTCTGAGAAGCTCTTCTTAACTGTGCAGCTGTAGCCCAGACTAAGAGAGAGCCCAGAGTAAATTTACAGAGATGTCGATTTGTGGGTCTCTCAAAATCAGTGGTCACTGCTGTAAAAGAGCCTGTATGTCCTTCTAAAAAACATTTCAAGCTGGAATCAGTGAAACCCTGAAGCTTACTGTGAGGGCCCAGAACTCAGCTGGCATGTCCAATTTATTACTGCTGCCTAAATATCCTGAAGATGATCCCAAAGGTCTCTCAGAAGCACCAAAGTAACAACCAATACATTTTTTGCTAATTTCTTGTTATTCTTATTTTCTTGTCACTCTCAGTATCTAATTTTTGTTCTCCTTACAGCTGCTTCTCTCTGATCAATCTTCCTTCCTGTGTCACCATGCTAATCAAATACAGCACTGTCCTCCCAGTGATGCCATTTGTCAATTCATGTGCACATGATACTCAAAGGCAGTTATGTGGCAGCATCACCTTAGACAAGAGCTAAGGTTGCAGCATTTCAGACAAGAGCTCCTCCAGTGTCACCCCAGCTAGCAGTTTGGGTGCAAAACTCATCCCCATCAATTTGAATGGAAAATCCACAGTATTGCTTCACTTAGGCATTTAGGTATATGCGAAGGGCAGAGAAGTTTGGCACCCTGCAGAAGACTGTTGCTGACTTGGGCATGTAGGGCCTGGTTAGTGAGTGTTCCCATAGACTTGTAACTACACACATAACACCATTCTGTTTGACTTTTTCCCCCCTTGGTTCCATTTTCCAAATCAAAATTTAAAGGGTTGGATCTGACCTTCTCACCCTGAGAAACAGTGAAAGAGCTCAAGCAGGAATACCTGGCTAGTCACACTATTAAAACAAAAACAATTACTGCCTTATTTAACAAAACAAGCCACAATCTCAAAATGGTAGAGGCCGCCTATTTTGTTAGGGTCTTAATAGCATATTTTATGGTTCCCTGAGGAATAATTCTCCTTATTAAGAGAAACACTTATTAACCTTCATAATTTATTTGTGGCTTCACTAAACACACACATACTGTACTGTATGGCCATTAATCCTGGGAATGAACTTAATAATGATGGGTTCAGTTTAGCTCAGATAACCACCCAGATTTCTGGATACCTTTTTGAATATATATTAACTGTTTGAGACTCACTAATACACTTTTTCCAAAGTCTCTGTTACATGCCACTCTGTTTCTAGTCAGCCCTCCCAGAAGGTCCCTTTTCCTCCCATTATATTAGGTGAAGTGTTCAACTATTTCTCAGCTGGCACCACAACTTGCTTATTTGTATTTCTGAGATAAAGCCTTAGCTGTTAGCCGGAAGGTCCTAGAGAAATGCAGCCTGTATTGTAGTCCTAGACTTTGCTATCAAATATACATGCTGACTCTCTCCCGTAACACTTGTTTCAGTGTTCTTCCTCTCTGTAAGATGAGAATACTGGAAATACAGAAGCTACTCCATCTGACTACTATAAATTTGGCATGTAGCTTGTCTGTGCTTAACCTCATATGGCTTTTGGTTGCATTTGATAGAGGGTGTTATGTGTGTTTCTCCTGTCCCTATCACTGCAGGATTCTGAACCTGTTTAGGGCTCTAAACACAGACATATCATTAAAATAGTGATTTATCTATGAAGCATTAAAAAAAAAATCCCAGAAATATAGTCTTGCTACTAAAGAGAATGGATGCCCAAATATTGAGAAGTTGGTCTCTCTACTAATGCTTACTGTAATCTTTTTTTTACTACTTCTTATTATTTTGACTTTTTCTGCTGCTTTTAACTAGTTGTCACAATTGAATATGAAGAAGTCCTCCTTAACATATTCCATCATTTTCATAAAATGAACAAACCAAATACTAATGATGTTACTCCCAGGATTTACTGGCATAGTGATATTTCTGTGGAGCCTGTGGACAGAATAGCCATATCACGGCTATGTGAGCAATTACTGCTTGAACCAGAACTAACTTTAGAGAAAGCTATAGTTATTTCTAGCCAAATTGTGACTGCAGTAGTAAGGGCTAAAATAATTGCTCAAGAGGCTATAGACCATGTCCAAGCAGTTAATTCATTAATGGGCATAAACTGGCATAAGCGTGGGAGGCGGAATGGTGGTAAACAGCACGTTTGATACATCTAGGAAGCATCATGCCATCTTAACACCCTCTAATACTTCAAAGTCAAGATTTGATTGTGAATCTCTGCTGTATATTGTCAACTGCACTCTCAAATAAAGCCATCGCCTGCAGGCAGCTTCTTGATGAAATTATGGGTATGATAAAGGTGAGATAAAAGAATCACAAATCTGTGCTTTCAGTTGTCACAGTCAAAGACACTTGCAGACATTGGATATTCAATTTCTACTAAAACAAAATAATTAAGTGATCAAACAAAAACGCACTAATGCACCTGGGCTTCAAGCCTACGATGATTAAAAAGAAAACTTTGAAAACTTGGTCAGATTAGCCAATGTAACAAGCCTGACTAAATCTGCAGATGGGCTGAAATAGCAACACTGAAAGATGTGAACTGCACTGTTAACTAATAGAATAAGCACCTCACAGGACCGTATCAACACCACTGTAATTTATGCATCAATTATTAGCTTACCCCTTGGAATGACCAGGGAAGGAAATATGGAGCTCTTGTTACTGTCATCTTTGCCTAAATATGTATAAAGGAGAGATGAGCAAGAGAAGCTTCTGAATGGCCTTGGGAAGAGCAGAAAGTTGACTAGTCTGGCCAAATCAGGAACAAACTTGCTTGTCCTGACAGCTCAAGTCCTTGACAGAAGGCTACAAGTTACACTTAACTGCACAAGAACAAAGACCCCAGTGGGACCAAGCAAGAGGATGCTGCTGTTGGAAGTGAAGCACTTGATTCTGTTCAAGTACCCAAAAATAGTGAAGTTCTCTGTAGGTTGTACCAGCCAATATCAACTCTGGGTGAATGAGCAAGGCAAGATAAACACACACTGTGTTATGTGTTCAAATGCATTGGCTAACTTTCCTGCACACAATTAAATAGAAACCCTAAAGTGAAAACGCTTCCATAGCTTGCTTATGGGAACAGGCAATTACCTATGGTGGCGAGGCCATAGAGTCTTTGCTCCCTAGTAAATCACTCCATCTTGCTGAACAGCACAAAGTACATCACTGAGTAGGGGGAGAACATCTGAGAATACCTCACTCACAGAAAATGCAGGAAGATCCCCTGATATAAGAGTGATGGGTCACCTCTGCCAAGCAGACTTGTAAGGGACACTGCTCTGTATCTCACTAAACACCAATGCCAGGTGCCTTCAACTTGTTCAGGCGCTACTTAGTTGGCTGCAAGAGCAATGGCTCAGAATCAGATTCAAGTCCTAGGAAATCCTGTTACTTGCCAGAGAAACAAGAAAGGAACTGTAACACTGCTGGCCCAGTTGTATCTGTTGTTCCTGACATGGTGTACTGGGACCTTTTGGAGCACCATCAAGAGAGCACGGAGTATGCTACTGCTTGTAATAGGCTATGCCAGCCAACATCTAGAAATAGGCTTTTTTTCTGCCTCACTTCTATAACTGCAAATCTATAAAATACTCCTGTGTTGCCTTAATTATGCTCCTATTTGCAATTCAAGCCTTGTTAGGTAAAACCTCCAAGAATAAAATAAACAGAGAAGGTAACTTGTTCTTTTTTCTCTATTTTCACTAGCACAGTCAAAAAAGTGAAAGTAGGAAAACACAAAGGTTTTCCTAGAAATATTAATTTTTCACTGCAAATATGTTTTTAATTATTTTTAGTCATTGCTTCAACATTTTAAAACCTCTTGTCTTTTATGCACTTAGAGATTAAGGGGACATAATTCTCAGTAGCGATTACTACTTTCCATTGGAAATGTAGACAAAATTACTCTGACAAGGGGTACTGAGCAAAACGTGCAAATATTTGTTTTATTTATATAATGATGATCACCGCAGTATTCCCAGTGCACCTAAATATAGATGGAACCCCATATTATAATTCCACAAGTTCCTTTCCTGTTTGTTATTATACATACTAACCATGAAAAAAGTTTTCTGATTGAAAACTCCGTGCACCACTACTATGTGAACATTGACTACAATTAATTAGTAATGGGCAATTGTTGTAGCTTACAGACATGCTATGTGTACACTGTACACATGCTATGTGTCACTGTACTGTGACACTGTACATAGTGTCTGCAAAAAATGAGTAACAGGATAAGATCAACGTTTTTCGTGAATTTTTCATGGATAAGATAGACTGCGACTGTAAGTATTGTCAATAAATACATTAAAATGTCTCATTTAACACAAACCGCACCCTCTGTCCTAATTCTGGGAGGATAGAAATGGTCCTTTGCTGACTTGTCCTGCTGGCTGGTGGTACAATAGGGTCATGAGCAATGCAGCCTAAGTAAATGGAGAAGACTGACATTTCTATTTATTTACAGAGGATAGCTTCCTTCCTTTGGTCTGCCTTTCTCCCTTCTTCACCCCCGCAGTCTAACCCTGCCCTGTCTGGTACGTGGGTATGTTATTTATCTTCCAAACATAACAAATAGAAGTTAACATTCACCAACTGTGACTTATCTGACAGCTCAGCACTCTGTTTCAAGTCGTTCACTGTTGCAACTTGATTTCCACAAAGCCCTGCGTCATACTGGGGCACCCTGCCAGGTCATAGGCTGCTCCATTTCTTCA
This sequence comes from Sterrhoptilus dennistouni, assembly GCA_013397095.1. NCBI lineage: Eukaryota > Metazoa > Chordata > Aves > Passeriformes > Zosteropidae > Sterrhoptilus > Sterrhoptilus dennistouni. The sequence continues at coordinate 27,217 of VWZU01000595.1, forward strand.
AAATGGAAATTTGTTAAGTTTCTGAAGCCTTTCCTCCTTCTCTTATGCTGTTTCATGTATTAATGGAAGATCATGTCAAATGGTATTATTGCAGGGAACAGCAATTCATAGTTCAGAAAACTGTCCCTCCATTTTCAGTGTGAATTTTTGCTACTCCATTTGGCATAGGAATTCACTCAGTTCCTTTCCTGTGAAGATGTTGCTTTCCTAGTATTCTTCCTTGGACTAGAACAAAAATCTTCCTATATGGCTCAGATGTCAATTACTCCAGTCCAGGGGTAACATCCTCTCCCTCTCTCTACCCAGACTTATTTCAGACATAGTAGGGCATGGATCCAGACTCCTGCTATGATCAATTACTTCCTGACCTTAGCTGCACTGTAGGAACTCTTTTTTTCCTTATTGTTTAAAGGGCCAGTATATTTTATAGGTCTTCCCTTCCCCCTTTTAGACTTTGGAATAGATCAAGGACTACTTAGGACTCACAATGTAGCAATCCATAACAATGACAACAACAAAAATTGATGAAGAAGTACCTTTATGTTCCATATATGGATTTTTCATTATGGCAAAAGTTGTCTGCAAGTGTTTCTCTAAGACAGCTAGAAACATCTTATTTTGTTAAATGTTTGCTTATTTCAGGAAGAATAAAAACTTCTTAATCCCTTGGTATAAAATCTAAGTCATCATGAGCCAAATTCCATACTCTGGAGGCTTTTGAAATCTACGCGGCAATGGTCAGTTCCTTTCTTTGTTACTTGCTCACACATCCAATCTTCCTGCACAATTACCTCACACCAAAACCATGCCAGAACCTGCAGCTTGCAGATACACTCCCAGATGCCTAGATCTGAAAGCAAGAGTACCACACTGAATACCACTGTGAGGCTGGAAAAGTGCACTACAGCCTTTTCTTGCTTTTAATGCCTCTGTACCACTTCAGAAATGCAAATTAACCTGAAAACCTTTTATGTAGCCATTTTGCTCCAACACCTAAAGGCTGCCCTATCTGCTACACTGCAGGTTACAGCTGACATACGCAGAACCAGTTCTATACCACATCACTCTCATTATCTCCAGAGAATGTGAGAGCAGGGGAAGGAACCAATGGATGGACCATCACTAAACTACTGTTAGGAACATCCCCTAACAAGAATTTCATGATAGTTAGAGCTATTCTTTGGAAATTGAGTCTTAAATGAAGGAGTTTCCCGCAGGTTGTAAGTCACCACAGAAAAGCAGAATAAAGCCCTGGCTTCCTTCACCAGTCATTTGCAAATCAAGATAAATAATTTTCTAATAGCATATTGCTGTGTTCTGTGCTATTTTCTGGTTATTGAATGGTTACTTTCTGTGCTATGGTGCAATGTTGATGAAGACTGGATAGTCTGAATAAGGAGCAGGAACCTGTTGGTTATTTCTTTGTGCCCTAACAATGGGGGGAAAAGTTTCCTCTGTTGAAGTGGAATATGTCCCCAATCCTGCTGCATACACCTTTCATGTGGAGCTCTGTATTATGAGGATGGAGTCACAATGATTGTCCTCCTTGTGTAACACAAAACTCCTTTCTTGATGCTGGGGCACCTGTCCTTGATGAGAGAAGCAGAAGAGTTATGGTCCTATCCATAACTTCATTTCACCAACATCTCTTCCAAAACACCACCTCCTCTCTAATGGAGTGATCATACTTGGTGTTACTCAGATACAAGGAAAAGATCAACCAGCCCTGACTCACTTTATTTCTTGGTCCTTGCTTAGATAGAGGACAGCTGAACAAAACCTCAGTAAGGAGAAAAGGATGTGGCCTACGGTGATTAATTCTCTCCCACAAGTACAAGTCAGTGAGGGTGGTGCCTCACCATATGTACCAAACCCTTCTGTCTCTCTCTAGGGCAGGAAGTCCTCACCCATCTCCTGAAGAAGCAGGGCACCCCCTGCTGACCCTGCACCTAGGAGACAGGAGGTTTTTCATGTCCTCAAACCCAACTGAAAGACACCCCAAACATATCACTGGAGGTCCAACACATAGTCTTAATTTTGTTGTTTTATGTATATATTCTTTTCTATTTTCAGAGAAAGATGCTTCTCACAACTCAAGAATTTAATCAGGTAGAAAGAAATATGATTGCTCTTTGCCATACTCAGCATCTTTGGGGAAATTGTCCGAAGTCACTGGTGTTGTAGCAGAGAAAAGCTGACTTTTACACACTGGTACTATGCCTTTCCACTGCTGTTATAGCTGAAAATTTGATCCAGATATTCTTCATAACAATGAGAATAATAATAATAGTGATTGGTATGAAGACAGAAAAAATGTACTTATTCCTTCTCTGTGAAGAAGTAAGTTAGGAGTTCGGAGTTAGGAGTTAGGAGTTTGCCTGACTCACAGTTCAAAGTACTCCTAATTTCTGTATGTCATTATATCTTTTGCCCATGTGGGATGTTGTTGAAGCAGATAATTAGCATTGTTCACATCTAATCTGGCCATGTGCTCAACTCCAACATTTACACGTTGTCTCATCAATTAAAGGAATTTTTGGAAGTATAGAGTAAGACCATTATGCTTTGGTATTTATGCAGTATATAGGGAAAAAGAGGAGGGTTTATCTCTGTCTTTAACTTGGTATGGAGCAATTTAGCTTGAAGATAACCAATGTACTTGTAAAATCTAAAATAGTTCACAGATGCCAGGTCCCCAATAAATTCTGGAAATCGAGATGCACATTTTAATATTAACACTTTCAGCATTTTACCTGACATGCTGGAGATACCAGAAGAATTCTAAATTCTTTCTTTTTGTATTCAATTTACTCCACATTTCTCATAGCAGAACTTTAAAGATCTGTCTTAGCAACAAGCAGAATAGGTGAGGGACAATTACAGCCCATAGGAAAAAATGTGGGAATGAAAAAATTTCATAAATCTAATCCAATCTGGACAATCTTGATTATGATGTCTATCACATTCTCTCTTTTAATATAATACAATGTAATTCATTTAAATTCATTGCATATTACTAAAACTGAAGGAAAACATATTTTATTCAGTTTATGACCTTTGGAAGAAGGGTCAGGCAACTCAGAAGGACTACAAAGATGTTTTGACATTAGGCAGGTACAAAATTACAAGGGCTAGAGCCCAACTAGAACTTAATCAGGCTTCTCCCATGAAAGAAAACAAAATTACATCCAATTACATCAGCAACACAAGGAGTGTTGGAGGGGATCTCCATCCTTTTCTGGATGCAGAGGGGTACATAGTGACAAAGAATGAGGAAAAGGCTGAGGTTCTTAATGTCTTCTTTGCCTCAGCAAGACTAGGTGTTCCCAGACCCCTGAGATGGAAAAGAGAGATGCAGAGCAGAATGAAGCCCACATAACTCAGGATGAAACAGTCAGTGACTTGCTGTACCATTTAGACACACACAAGTCTACGGCTCTGGCTGGGATCCACCCAAGAGTAGGATCCACCCAGCACTCAGAAGTGGTCACAGAGATGTGTTTCACCATTTATCAGCAGTTCTGACTTACTGGGGAGGTTCCAGATGGCTGAAGTCAGCAGATGTGCTGCCCATCTACAAGAAGGGCCAGAAGGAGCATTCAGGGTGCAACAGGCCTGTCGCCTGACCTGAGTGCCAGGGAAGGTTATGGGACAGATCTTGAGTGCTGTCACATAGCATTTGCATGACAACAAGGAGATCAGGCCCAGCTACCACATGTTTATGAAAGGCTATTTGATCATCCTGCTCTCCTATGGCAAGATGAAGGAAAGGCTGTGGATGCTGTCTACCTGGATTTTAGTTAAGCTTTTGACACATTTTCCCACAACATTCTCTTGGAGAAATTGACTGTTCATGGCTTGGATTGTGTACTCTTCGCAGAGTAAAATGCTGGCTGGATGGTGCCTTGTCACCACTGGCCACCCATCACTCTATTCACCAGCGAGTGGTGGTGAATGGAGTTACATCCAACTGGTGGCTGGTCACTTGTGGTGTCTCCAGGGCTCAGTATTGGGACCAGTCCTGTTTAATATCTTTATCAGTGATATCAGTGAGTGGAAACGGGGTAACCCTCAGTCAGTTTGTAAGATAACACTAATCTAGGTGGATGTGTTAGTCTGCTGGAATGTAGGAAGGCTTCACAGAGGATCAACAGGCTGAAGCCAAGTGTAAAAGGTCCAACAAGGTGAAAGGCGCGGTTCTGCACCTGGGCCACAACAAGCCCGTGTAGAGTTACAGACTGCTGGCAGAGTGGCTGGAAAGCTTCCCAATGGAAAATGACCTGGAGGTGTTGGTTGAAAGCAGCTGAACATGATCCAGTGTGTGTCCAGATGGCCACACACTGAAGGCCAATGGCATCCTGGCCTGTATCAGCAACAGTGTGGCCAGTGGAATCAGGGAAGAGATCGAGCCTCTGTACCCAGCACTGGTGAGCCACACCTCGAATACTGATCCAGTTTTAGGCCCCACACTCCAAGAAGTGTCTGAGGGAACAGAGACTTTTTAGCCTGGACGAAAGACAGTCCAGGGGAGCTCTTTTCACTTTCTACAACAACCTGAAGGAAGCAAGGTGGGAGTCATTCTTCCCAGTAACAAGTCTTACGACAAGAAGAAAAGGCTTTAAGTTGTGCCAGGGAAAGTTTAGAACCAATATTTGGAAAAATTTCTTCACTGAAAGGGTTATCAAGCAGTGGAACAGGCTGCCCAGAGAACAAATTGAGTCACTATCCTTAGAGGGATTTAAAAGACATGCAGATGTGGTACTCAAAGACATGGCTTACTGGTGGGTTTGGCAGCGTCAGATTTGCAGTTGGACTTTATGATCTCAGAGGTCTTTTCCAACCTAAATTATTTATGATTCCATTATTAAGGGGAAAACAATCACAAACCTTATACCTTCTTTATTGTATTCAGCATGCCTTACAAAGGCATTTAGAGTTGCCATTCTATTTCACAAGTTACATTTTTCCCCTTGCTACATAAACAATAGAAATACACAAAAGTTTTTAATATCAAACACAGTCTGATAATTGCTTGTTGTTAATATTTTTCTTATTATTTGAGAATTGAAAGTTTTAAAGTAGTAGAAGCTTCTAGTATTATTGTTCATGATTTTCAATTCAATCTAATTTTTGGTTTAGAATTTTATGCAAAATTGCAAAAAAAAACTTAGAGCAGAAAAAATATCAAACAAAGCTATGGAATTAAGAGCTGTTTGAACTATGAAATATGACAGATGTAAAAAAAGACAGTCTCTTTCCTGATGATCAGTCAGACTGAGGGTTTGTCTGATCTTCTCTGCAAGACAATTCCACATTCTCCAATTCAGAAAGTCTTGCATCTGGTTCTCACATACTTTCTTCTGGGTGATGTGTTCTGCCTCAGTTAGTAGAAGTACAGTTCTCATGGTGGTTTACACATCAAAATTTGGATTTGATTAGCTGGTTTTGACTCACTAACCACTCTCAGTACTGAAAGTGACATCAGAAGCTCACCAAGCATCAGAAGAGGACTTGAATGTCTAGGTTGGCATGCACCACAGAAAGAGGCAGCAACGTCTACAGACATTAAACACACCACGAGGTGGTCACATTAACCTGATCCTCAGTGTAAGCATCATTTTTCAGATAAAACATGTCCAGATCAAAAAAGTTCCAATAACCCAGGGCTGTGTACTCCTGCCCTCAGGTTATCATTGCCTGGGAGGAAAGAAGGGATGTTTCCCAGGCAGCTGTGAAACCTTTAGAAAACAATGCTACCTGGCCATTGAAGCCAGAGGCAGGACCCACAGACTGCACAACTTTGATAAATAGAGTCCATATGTCTTCAATGAATGGAAGGTGGAGACAGTGCCTTGGCCCATTCTTCAAAGCATTCCCCCTTTCTGACTAGAACTGCTTTGGTCTTGCCTGCATTCAACTTGAGCCAGCTGCTCTTCATCCAAGAGTTTATTTCCTGAAGGCATTCCAAAATCCTATGGTCAGTGTGAATATATTGTCAGATTAGACTATCTAATAGCCCTCTGTCTACCCTCATAAACCTCAGAACTGCTGAAGTATTAGCACCTACAAGGCACACCTGAGATTACAACCCATTCAGATTATGCACAGGAAGTCGGACCTGGTCTGAAATAGTTTACAGATGAAATTAATAAAGTAAAAGCAAAGGCCAGGGGAATATAGGATGGCCACAGGTTAGTCTAAGAGCAGGGTTGAAGCATCAGATATGTGTCACCATCCCACTATTTTATCTGCACTGTGAGACCCCTGGTACTTCTCCTCAATGAACTTTGTTTTAAAAAAATTACAGCTTCTGAGCCCTGAAAGTAACTCAGTCATAAAACCCTTTTTGGCCTGTAGAAATACAAGGTTTTCTAAATTAGATTATTTTAACAACCTAAATTATTTGTACCAAAAGTCCACCAACATTCTAGTTTGTGTAAAAGCTGCTTTTATGAAAATATTGCAAGTATCCTAAATATATTCACCCAGCAATATTCCTTTAATCAGATTTTTTTTTCTTTCTTTCTCTAAGAAGAAATTCATTTAGCCATTTCTTGAAAGACTCTGTATTTTCAGATCAGAAGCAGCAAGTTGATCAGACAGTAACAGGATTTAATTTTCTTTTTAAAATCATCTTCAGAAATTTCTGTCAAACACAATAAGCCTGCTCAAGTCAGAGATTTTCTCCCAGATATTTGGCAAATTGGAAAAGCATTCTTGTGGTCAGTATTAGGTCACTGAATCACTTCAGACAGAAAAAAAAGTAGTAATAACTAGCTCCAGTTTTCTAATTTTCACACACTCACTGTAGACAACAAATATCACATCCTACTTGAATTTTCATTTCCTATTTTCCTATCGGTCTCATAGAATTAAATGTCAACCAGTCAACCAAAACTTCAATGAATTAATGTTCTCAATTTGCACAGATTAACATTAACCATTATCATGTACAACCTGTTGATTTTATGTTTTAACTCATCAAAACTGAGAATGAGAGAACTGTTTCATGTCCTTCAGGACAAGCTCAAAATCATTAAACTTTTTAATATATGCCTGCTGCTATTACATTTTTCCATGGGAACTTCTTTGGTCAGTGTTTACCTATGGTAGCTGTTTACCTACTTTGGTCAGTGTTTACCTATGGTGGCTGTTGTACTCTGGCTAAGAGGAAAAGGTTCTTGACGCAGGAAATACAATGGTGGGTGGTAAAGAGACACTTTAAGGTCTTCCATGCATCAAGTCAGGCCCACTGATGGAACACCGGTTTCATCTCACTTGGCATCTTCCCAATTGACTTCCAAGTTGATCATCATAGAACAACAGATGCATGGACCCTTGCATCATTTTCCCTATTTTGAGGCACAGAACCTAATAAGGATCTCTCCCAGTGGGTTTACAACTTGAACTGTGGTCCTGGGGCAGGCATGCAGAGAGCTGAGCCACAGAAAGCACTGTGACTCCTCATGCCATGCCTTTTTCTAGTTCCTGTTTATAAACACAAGTCCCTCATTTTAAAAGAAATAAAAATCTATTAAACAATACTATACCTCTTTAGGATTTTTGCTATCACTGAAAATAGTATGGTTGGTATGTGTGAAAAATAAAGCTTATTGAACTCTGTACGTGCAGAAAAACTAACTAATCATGAATAATAAGGAGTTGACAGTTTTAATCTTTTACCTTTTTTATAAGATTTAGGTTTTCAAGCTTTTCTTTCCTTTACAAGTCAGATATTGTCCTCTTTTCAGAGATGTCCTATTATCCCATGAGTTCAAAAATTAACAGTTATAAAATTGGAAGAACTTACAACTTTTATTATTTCTGCAACCTTGCAGATCACTCTTCAAAATTTTAAGTCAGTGCCATGACAAACAGAGTATATGACCTTTACAGATGTCAGTGATTTTTAGTAGTATATTTGCCGTGGTGGGGGAGGTTAGGAGCAGAATAAGTTTATGAATAAACAGTTTTCAAGACTTTATAATTAGCCACTGGGCAAGATAACACAGAACTACTGAATGCCTTCTATACCCCTGCATTTATATTTTTAAAAAATGGAAATGGCTTTCTAAACAGATGTCTTTCCCTCATTACTCCAGCCAGCTGGAGAGCTGGTATGACTTTTGTTATGTCTAGCAATGGCTTTTGGATGGCTTTCTGTCTCTCATTTATTTCCTATACCTTTGGCTTAGAACATGCTCAATATTTTGGATGAGGGAGCAACCAGGCAAGTCATTAACTTTATAGATCAAAATAAATAATGTTATGGTGTTTCAGTTATATTAGCTCTCCCCTTGTTGACACTCTGCTGAGGTGATGTTGGGACAATGGATCAGCCTTCTTGATCAAAGCTAAGAAAAAGAGAAAAAGAACTCCACAAAGCAGTAATTGTCATGGCTACTGGATACTGCTCAAGAAATTCATGGGCTTTGTTATATAGAAAGAAATTGAGTAATAAACATAATTATTTCAAGAAAGAACACCGATCAGGAACTAGAACACCATATCAGTGAACCCTCTAAAGTATAATTCTGTACAAAGGCCGTAAAGATCAAGAATAAATATGTTTTTCTTTCTTTTTATTCCTTCTCCTACTTCATTCAGTCTACTTCATCAGTCCCACTCTATACCAACATTTTATAATATTTTTGAGGAAGGATAGGAGAATTCTCAATCTCTTTATTATATTAAATTCATATTTAAAGAACAGATTAATGAAAATCCTACTTCCAGAGCACCTCAAACTTTGCAAGAAATATATACTTAGTTCCTGACTGTCATGGCTCAGTCCAAATCCCATAACATGTAAAAGTTCAGAAAAAATGATGGTTAAAATGATGGACAAAAATGATGGTAATTTGGTAAAGGAAACATTTGATTAAGAACAGTGAAGACAGATATCTCTATTCAAGAAATGCAACACAAGGCTGGTGTAATTGCACAGACTTCTGTAGGGCCAAACCAAGGCTAGACAGCACAGAAGCAGAATTTGGAACAGGAGGTTGGCAGCACTTATCCACATCTCAACACATTTTTCCACTAGGTCTTTCCCAGCAACAGTTCTACCTGATACTTTCCCGTCAAATGATAAAATTTTCAACATATGATTTTTCAGTTCTCTGTCTCAGTCCTTCCCTGCCTCTCCCCCAGTGCTATGATCACTGGAAATAATATTAAAAGTTCAAGTCCTGAAAACACTTGCTGCCATGATTAATTTTTACAGCTTAAGGAAATCCAAGATGACATATAGTAATTTTACTTATTCATGCAAGTGACACTAAGAATAGTTAAGCTGGCACAATATTCAAATAACAGTGAGCTCGTATTCTCATGAGTATGGAGGACTCAGCATTTTGCCAAAAGATCAAGAGAGACTCTCTGAATCACTCTCTGGTTTAATCCATAGCTGTTTCTTTTAGGAACATATCAGCAATTTCCTTTTGACTTTGCTATTAATTAATAAATGTGAACCTATGTCCTGATTTTCTGATGTAAAATATACTCCCCAGACTAGAGCAACCAAACATTGCACAAAGAGAAGGACTACGTTCACAGTCAGACCTCCGGTTCACTGGAAAATACGCTATCCACAGTGGTGTAGTTGTGCCAGTTAGAGGCTTTGCAAATATTGTAAAGCAAGTACTCTGAGAAGTTGGGAAGAGCACAGAAGTAGTTCAGCATGCCTGTCTGAAACGCAGGCATAGCAGGAGGATTTTCAGTTGGAAGGATCAGGTTGCGCTGGGCTTGCTTGCGCAGATGCTCTGGAGCCGCCCCAGTGAATCAATGGAACAGCTTTGGTAACTGCTCCCTAATGTAAATGAAACGCTTCTCCGTGTGGCTCCACGTTTTAAGTTTACTTCTGACCAAAGCTAATTCGGGTAACAATAATTAGCTCCTTTTCTCTCAAATGTCAAACCGCAACATTTGCTCTTCTGTTTCTGTTGCCACCAAAAAAATAAAAATCCCTCTCTACTGTTTAATGTATCTTTAGCAAAATACTTAAGATAAAATATGATAAGAAAAAGCTTCAAAACCACTGTAAGAGGCAGCAGAATGAGCTCAGAACCCAATTCTGTAAACATACCTACTTTTTACTCACACAGATCATTCCAATCTCAATAGGACTATCCACAGAAACAAACTGGTTCCCAGGTGCTTAGAAGTTAGCAGGGGTGGGCTATTACAAAGCAACTGAAATTTGGGATTTAAGGACCTAATGAAAATACTTCACGCTTCAAAAAATACCTTCTGCATCCCTTAAGAGCTGTAAGGCCATCCCCAATAACCCACACTCTGTGGAACGTATTTCTTCTACTGACATATTACTGGAGGCAGGAGCCTTCCTGACAGGGCAAACCTACTCCCTCTTACTCCTTCTTACCACAAGTGTGTTTGTACTCTAACAGAGGGCCTGGACACGCAGGGGGTAAGCATCAGTTGGCAAAGGGAGAAGTAATACTGGCTCCTACTTCCTCTTGCTCTAACAGCTTGAAAAAGAACAGGAACATTGTGGTGCCCTGCAAACTGTAAACCCTGTCCCCCCACTCCAGCCTGGGGGAAGCAGAAGAAATGTGACTCAGGTGGCTCCTGCACAGGTGGATCCCATTCTGCTTCTCCTTATGCAGAACTGTGGTGAAAGCAAAGGTTTAGTCCAAAAAACGTGGAGCTAGACATTCTCCAGGCAGCACGTTGGGCATCCTGTCAACCATAACACCAAAGCTTACTCCACACAGGGCACCAAGCAGCAGCCTAGGCAGTCATTTGCAGAGGTATACCAAAATGACAGGGTTGAAGGCTGATATATTCTGCTTGCAGCTGGCCTGAAGACTCAGAGTATTTGTACCGAGCATTACCTCCCTTTAAAAAATGCACATAACCTCTGCCATCAGTTTCCTATTTGTATATCCATGGGACAAGTCATACAGGAGTAGTAATTCATCTCCCATTCAGAGATGTTATGTCCAGGCACTGAGTGTGTACAGGTCATTTATGAGCATACAGCTCATTTGCAGACCATTTATTACACCCGTCCATCACATGGCCTCTCCCTGGCCTTGCCAATACACAATAGCTACTTTTCTAGTTCTACCAAACTTCTTATTCCCAATGCATTTGAGCATCCCTGTGATATTAATGAACGTATCCTCACAATATTCCTGTGAGGATATTATCACCATTTACAGAGGACTTGCCTATGGCTATACAATCTGTGGCAGACCTGGGAAGGAGACCAAGAAATCTGGTGCTTCAGCCCAGTGCAGTAACCACAGCGCTCTTCCTCTGCTCCCTTTTATGAGCAGGACATCTGTTTGCTGGTTGAGGACCACCAAACAAATATCACATGGTAATAAATGTTTACAATCACAACAGACCTGAGCTGGATTTGAACCAGCATATTAGAGGTGCAAAAGCCTCACTACAGCCTATTATTAGTCCCCTGGGGTAGGTATTTCTCTGGTGAATGCTTGGTTACCCACCATACAGATGAAGTTACCCACCATAAAGATGAGGTTACCCACCATAAAAGATGAGCTTGAGATGCCAACAGTCTCCAGAAGCAGGTAATACTGAGTACTCTGAATTATTTGAGTTCAACAAAGAATTCACACAGTAAGGATGTGTGCCTGTGTATGTGTGTTTGCATTCTCCTTTTTTTCTTTCTTTCTTTTTTTTTTTTTTTTCCCAAGGAAACATTAGAAATCAACCTTAAGGATATGAACTTAGTTTAAATGTCAGCTGAAAAACAGCTGCTTAAAAGAGATATGATCCATGAGCCAAAAAAGTGGGGCTGGGAGGAAGTTGAAATGAGAGATATTTAGTTTGCTAATGCTCCTGTGTGAGGATAAAAGGGTGAGATGTGGGGAATCTTCTCTGGCACAAGGTCCTGCAAAGTGTTCTGGAAGATTCAGGTTAGCAGAATATGATCTCCCCATATGGCAAGTTTGAAAAAGTGGTGAAAGAAGTCCAAGGATATGCAGCAGTGAGGTAACAGGGCCAGAAGGGTCAGGCACCTGTGACTTTCTAGCCACATTAAGTTTTTCAGAAGCTGCTTTTTGACTTAACAGAGTAGAGTTTTCCATCACATATGTGTAAAACATTTCATCCATTACAGGTTTCTTGGCTCTTCTAGATTGATTTTGTTCATGTGTGGGGAAATTTCAAGGAAGCAAAACAACAACAAAAAAGCTTCTGAAACTCATTTCTTCTCCTGTTTCAAGATTTATCACTCATCCCGTTGAAGCACATGACTTGTCTTGCATTTGAACGATCAGTTTTTCAGTGCTGCATGTTTTTTTGTGTCTGAAGGCTGCTTAGCACAATTAACATGCAGGGCTGCAGGAGCCTTCCCCTATCATTATGCATCTTAGGTAGTGCTATAATACAAAACTACTAATAAATCACTGCCTTCTCTCCACTATAAAATTTTACAGAGACAATGTGTGAACTCTAGCCACAGGCAGAAAAAATCCAACTGCCTATCCCTCCTCATATAAAAATGACTTAGAGCAGAGTTTACCCCAGATAGCTATAATCCACAAATAATCCTCACTTGCTGCAACAAAAATGACAGAAAAAAAATATTCACTGTTGCAGCGCAGCTGACTCCTTTACCTCCTAGTGTACTTGAGGAATGAGGGAAGGAGAGGATGCAGGGGCTCCAGACAGCTATGTGGGACTCAGAGCTCCCCACAGACCTTGGACTGTTATTCAGGTTCAGGTCACCACCAAGGAGAGAATGAAAATGCAGCCTCTGAGGAGCCCAGTCAGGCCTGGGATTACACTTGAGGCCATTTAAGTATGGTACTGCAGTCTCCAGAGTGGGCCAGAATTCCTCATCTTCCACAAGTTCAGGTCAATGTTCAGGGTAACATATGGCCAAGCACAAGCAGTGACACTAAAATACCCTAAAAAAATAGGATGTCTGACTTCATAATGTATATATTATTCCCACAATAGATGTGAGAAGGGAGGATCTGACACCACTGATCCCTAATCCTAACCTCTTGAAATTCATCCCTATGTAAAAGCGAAGGTAATGCCCATCCCCATTTTTCTGCCACTAGGGATTAAATGATCTTGTTGTGCCTATCCTCTGAGCTTGTACATTATATTCTTGTCATCTAAAGGAACTAAGGTTATCATGGTCTCTTGGCTCATCACTGCTTGCCCTTACCATTGTCGCCACTCTGTATCTATTTAGTCCATTTGCAGCCTCCCATCAAGATAGCAAATTTTAAAAATTAATCAATTTTTATGCAGCACTTCAGAAAACCAGTTATCAAGACTTCCACAGCCAAACAGCCAAAGCTATAAGACCAGAGTTCACACCTATCCCATCCTAGAGTCTCTCCAGCTAGAAGAGGTGCAGGAAACACAAGCCAGACTTTATACATACTTTTGCCTCACCTTTTGAACTACCCTGATTTCACAAGTCCCTTAGTTTCAGGAACACATTAGAAAAAAAAAAAAGCTGCTGTTAAATGAAGCCAACTCCTCTCTCATCAACTCACTCCTGAATTTCTGGATGTGTTTTATCCTGAACAATGTCACAACACTGAGTGTCTTATGATACCACAAGAGATTCTTTCAGTTGGTATAGGCAATTTCACAGGCATCAGGAGAGGTACGTTAGTTTGCACACTTCCCCCTATCATGACTATGACCATTTTGCAGCAATGCCACTCACAGATCAAGGTCTTGGTAAAAATATCCGTTTGACACCAAACCCCATTACAGCTGATGGATGTTGCTGTTGGTTTTCTCTCCTTACAGCCTTGGCAGCAATGAACATCAGAGAGGACCTGTACCACAAATCACACTTTCCATCAACAGCAGCACCCACCAGACATGCACCAGTGCAGGCTCTTCCCTGTAGAAAATGCAAAGAGAAACACACAGACTGAATCTTCTTCAGGAATTAAGGTTTACTTGCTTATTACAGAATTAATCTCTCAGACACATGGTGTAATTTTTGGGGTATCCTGTGCAGGGCAAAGAGTTGGACTTGATGATCCTGATGGTTTCCTTCTGACTCATTATGTTTTATGAGTCTGTGATTCTATGACTTGTGCGTTGAGATCACCCACAAGCCCAGCAGCACCCCAGGGAACCACCAGGCAGCTGAGGGAATGGGGTGAGCCTGCTGATACCCCACCCAGCACTTCACCCCCACAGCGGTCTCAGCCTGGGCTGCGGGGCAGGCCAGAATTAAGGCCGTTCTCTGGCATTCGATGTTGTTTATGACAACACCCGCAAAGCATCACAAGTGGATACTATCAAGGATTACTATTTGTGTATTAGTGAGTCACAATACGCCAGATTCATAAGAGCCAGATGTCACAGCTGACCCAGACAAGGCACTCAGACAGATCCCACGCGTTTCATGTGTCAGCCTTATATCCATTCATAAAACAGCTCCTTCCCAAAATATAAGTCTTGGGAAAATTTAAGATCATTGTGCAATTCTAAGTCAAGTTTCAATCGGTTTCTGCAGGGTTTATTTTTCCCTTCTTTTTATTTTTTTTTCAACAGTGGTTGAAAGAAAGGAGGGGCAGGAAATGATGTCCATCACAGAGGAGGATATAAAAAATGAAAAATATGGGTAGTCTGGCTTGGAAAAATAACTTTTTTTTCCCCCGCTTTTCAAAATTCTACAGCTATAGAAACAATCTCCTGGACAAAGTCAGACAGATGTTTTTTTCTCCCCCCCTCCCTCTCTTTCTTTGGATGGAATGACTTTCTCAAGAGCACAGCTGAAAAACCTTTGGAAAAAAAAAACCACACACACAGTCTCAGGCGTTGGAGGTGTCTGGGGCTGAGGATTACAGAAGTTCAAATTGGCTCCCCCTGTCAAAATTACAGCTGCACAAAAGATGGTACAATGTATCAGCCCAGGGCTCAAAAGGACTTTTTCCGGTTCTCAAGAACCTTGAGAAAATGCAGCTGCACTGTGCACAGCCAGGCTCTGCTGGCCCAGCCAGGGCCTAACCCTCCCACCCCCCACCCTAAGACAAATTAGTAAGGGTGCCAGCCTGCTAAAGAACACGATTAAAGAATACCTTCTTGTGTGCACTTGTCATTTAGGGATGATTTACTGCCAGGGCGTACCCTTTGTGACTTCTTATAATATGTTTTCTTAGTTTTCACACTTCCCTCTTAAGAGTTGAAATTTAATATGTATTCCAGCAGAGTTCTTGCTCCCTTGCCCCCCCCGACTCCCTCTCTCTCTCCTTACAGCATATTATCTTTGTCCATTGCCCAGATGAAGTGAGCTGATTAAAATTTATGTGCATTGTCACTGAGGTGCTGTTTTAACCGTACAAATGTGTTACAAAGCTGTTGCACTACTCAAGCCCACCCCACCAGGCTGACCCTGCTAATCTCAAACTGCAGTCCTTGTCAGGTGATGACTGCTGAGAGATCCCTTTACAAGCTGCACCACGCCATGGTTTTGTGGCTCTGTGTGTGTGTGTGTGTTGATGTAAGGTTCCTGTGTGTTGCACTTGGACACTGCAGCCTCCACCAGTCAAATGCAGGTGCAGCAGTTCAGGGATCTACACAGAGCATGGATATTCTCAGTACAGTTTGCCAGATATTTTTCCTTATGTGTTTTAAATGACACATTTCCCCTTCTTCCTCCTTAAAAAACATAGAGAGTTGACTGGCTATGGAGAGCCAGCTACACACCTAGGTTAGCAACTCCTAAACAGATAGACCCACATAACATGGTCTGATTGTTGCTCATGCTGCACGTGCTGCTGTCTAACACACAAAAGCAACACAACCTCCTTCTAGCAAAAGCTCAATACTTTGGCTATAAATCATATCAAGGTACTCAGAAACTATTAAGGAAATATAAATTATATTCTTCAGTGGGAAAGGCAGCTAAACTATTCATTTGAAATTCTCATTTTGATCTCTGGACAAACAGCAGCAGACCTGAGAACACAAAGATGTTACTGATCACTGACTAGCTGCTCAAAATTTTTAGTCTGATTATTTTCTACAACTTCTGTTTCTGTACAGCAAGTTTTAAAAGAAATCTCTGTGATTTGCAGATGTGGGAGCACCTGTAAATTTTGGGTTCTTCCCTTGATGTTTGTTTAGGTCCAAAAAATTCTCCTTCCTCTAAACATTTTCTTCCTGAAATACTGACATTCTTTGTAATATATTTTGCCAAGAATTGATTAACTACTATTGTCTTCTTTCTTCTCATTCAATAGTACCAATTATACTGCTAAAAAAAAAAATTCACCCTTCTTCCCCACCCGTCTAATCACATTCTTCTCTTCAAATCCTTCTTTCAGCTTTTCTGTACTCTGAGGAATTTTCTCACGCTTCCATTATAATCTCCACTTCTTCCTATATCCCTCTTCTTCCTTGTTTGTGTTCCCTGCCCACTTGCCTGAAATTGCTCTCTAAGATCCTTCTGGTGTCTTTCACATGTTGTTCCTGCCATCAAAAGTCTTCTTGACAATACAGGCCTATTTTCCATCTAACTGAGCACCAAATGGTCATCCCCTTCTCACTCTTACTTCTGGGACATGTATCAGCCTGGAAACAGCCCATGTAAATCATGCTCATCTAGAGATGAATATTCAATATGTAAAATATTATATTCCTCTCGGGCTAGGTCATTTTCCTGATAACAGACACATTATCTGAACATCATTTCCTTTGATTTAAAATGCTGTCTCAGATTTCTTGTAACTTGTTAAAAATTAGCTATGTATCAGAAATTTTCATTTTGCAGGAGAATATCTCTCATTCAGTCCATGGTTAGGGGCAAAGCATAACCATACCACTAGATACTCTGTGTCACTTTTGAAAAGGCACTTTCTTTTTCCCTGTAGTTTACCTCCCTCTGTAAAGTAGAGGACAGCAGCTCTTCTCCAAGCCAGCACTGATTAAGGAATCTTATAATTGACTCTCATCTGTGTGGTCTATTTATAAATTTTTCAGAGACTTGGTATATCAAAGTACATTGCCAGGTACAATAAAACCTCCAGTCAGTCAATACTACTGTACCACTTCTATAACAACAATTTCATGAAATTCAATTATTATTTTTCCAGTACTTCGAGCATGGAAAACACTGCATTTTTGCCAACAAGGTGCTTCGTTTGGTTTTGGTCAGGGCTGCTCTGCAGCAGGAGTACTAGTAGAATAAAAGAATAAATCATTCACCAGGAATTGTTCTATCTGATCCAGTATTATTACTGTAGTCATCTGCATACAATTGAAGGTATTCAAAAATTTACAGTCTTTATTTTATATTATATATTCTGGATTACTCTCAAAACATCCTCAAATTCAGACCATTGTGTTTTACAGCAGCTATATTGTATAAAGCATACATTAAGTAGACTCCATAATACGGAATTTTTGATCAGTGATACAGAGAGCATATTGCACAAGGCATATGTTTTCTTTTTTTCCCCAAAAAAATTTTATCCTGAATTCAAAGCTCTTGGAAACATTTGGAAATGAAGGGGATTTTCTACTGCTGCTAGCTCATTTCAAAATTAAACATCAGCTGCCCCTTTTCCATATCATATTTCCCTCATTGCTTTCTTAGGAGATACAGGATTAAATCTGATGCTTATTGAATTTATAGATTACTAACACTAGTTACACCCAGGGACAATGTCTACAGATTCCCCTACCATTTTTCTTCTAACTTCTGTGTATAAATTCAGTTCTCATGGAAGCAGTGAGGAGAAAAATCTGATATCACTGATTAAAGTCAATATAGTAGAAGCAGATGCTGTGCTAGCTTCTATTCAAATCTTTGCCAGTACTTCTAATTTAGTTTCTTTTATCCTCTCTTGCACCAAACCTTATCTCTTTCCTGACTAGCTCAGCAATTGTATTTCATTCCAACTTATGTAAGAGAGCTCTGTAATTTTCCAAATGTCCCGTACAAAGTAAAAGGACCTCTAAATAAAAAAAATTTAAAAAAAAAAAAAAATTAAACATTCTTGTGATCAAAATCTGTGGAGGCCAAACCTTTAACTTGTCTCCAAGACATGCTAGCAGGGATGTCAAACAGAGACATGTCAACAGTGGTATTCTAGTAGGGTTGGCCCCCCTTGGTTACACCTATGCTGTGGGTATGTGTGGATGAAGCAGGGTCAGAGGCAGAAGTGCTAAATTCTATATTTATCTCTTACACCAAGTAGCAAACCATGCTACTGTATGCTACTACACTTAGCATGTAGAATAGTGCTACCGGGTCAAATAAATCACATTTTATCTTGTTGTAAAGCTGTAGATGGTGACTTGCAGGCTCAGCACTACTCTTTCCTTTACATCCATTGCTTACACCATAACTGAGAATTCTACATTGACATTTTACAAGAATGCTGAAATATAGGCCTCTTACACACTCTTAAATGCTGCACACTTCCTTTTATCATGTTTTCAGTGTCACATAATTTGCCAAGAGAATCACTTGCACTAAAAAAGGCAGAGATGTATGGGGAAACAAGTTGCATGCGATCACACAGTTAGAGTCTATGTAAATGTGTATATTCATGGAGTACATGGGGACAAATAAGAGCAGGAGAGGCTGCTTAAATGTTCTGCTTTTTTTAGCTACTCAGATGCAAACAACACCAAGTGTAAGACAGTCATGCTAATTCTCAGGATTCATTTAGGGAAAGACACTATATGCTCACTGTCAAATCCTGAGGAGAGTAGCGCTTTTGCTAGTGTTATCCTGATAGGGATTATGGACACAAAACCAAATTATCTCCAGTCAGCTTCTCTTTAGTAACCACCTCCGTGAACACTGTGCCTTATTGATGTGTTATAGCTTATTCTTCTTTCTCTTAGTAGTAAACACCTCAGCCTTGAATTACCTCACCAAGATTTACACAAGGGCGGTTACACACTGGATATGTGGAAGGCTGTTATGGAAGCCTTCTCTATTTGGAAAACACAACTAACAGATTTTAAATCAATAACAGAAAGCAAAAGTTAAACTTTAATTCAAGAAAAAAGAAATTCAATATTAATCGTTGTGCCTGTGCATACTCAACTAAGCCCTCTTTTTAGCCACTCATATGAGAGTATTATCTTCTTGGCCCACTACATCTGGGATGAAGAAAACCCACTACTTAATTTTATTTACTTGTGGCATTATCTGTGTGGTTTCTTAAATCTTATTGTAAAAGGGCGTGCCTCCAATCAAAGATGACATGGTGCTAATGTGGCTTGATGTTGTAATTACAGCATTCTGAAAAATGTTAAAATCCAAAAATGTACAAAGCCACTAGAATATACAACAATGCTCTTGGTAACAGAGGTTTGAATAGTCCTTGCCTGTAGAACAGAACTGGCAAGTATCATAAGCTTCACCTTAAGCAGAATACCCAACCTACCTCAAAGCTTAATTTTTCAACAACATATCACAGCAATAAAATAACCTTTAATATTGAATGTTTTATCTTCCAGCACTACCACAAAGAACTTCTGTTAATAACATTAACAATAAGTCAGAAAATAGAATCTTCAGGAATTTACTTATTAGAAGATTTTTTAAACCGGAAAGTTGAATTCTCATTGGCTCCTATTCCTGTAGAATGTGCTAATACAGCTCCCTCCCTGCTGCTTACCACAGCTAAGACTGCATCAATATGCCTATTATAGATGCCATATTTCCAGTACTTACAGCTCAGCTGTTAGTATTTTCCTTTGGACTAGCCATGGAAATTCAAGCTTGTAACCCAAAATCATGTATAAATACTCTATTTCCTCACAGAAAACCTCTCTTGCCAGCTATTTAAACAGAGAGCTTTAGGAACAACAGCTAAAAGTGAGTCCCCACAATATTGGCTTTAACCACCTGCTACTGCAGGCAATTTCCAAGTATAACCCTAAACGTGACAATAGATCAGGCTACAATATGGTCTGTTACAATGTAATTTTGAACTTTCAAATATTGCTGTTGAGCAGTAGTGTTTTAAAATACCTTCAATCAAGTCAGCATGCGATAGCCTACCACAGTTTCAAAGGAGAGTGGTAGAAAAATAGCCTTTGACTCAAGAGTTCTCAGATTAATTTGTGCTGTGGTCACACATGTAGCCACAGCAAATTCACAGTGGTCACAGTTGCCAGACACACAACAGAGTTATAAAAAGTGAGCTTTTACACGGTGGTTGCGCACAAAGTCCCTGGTGGCCGCATTTGGAAATTGCTGCTTTAACAAATACAGCCCTTTAAGAGACTGGGAGCCTCAGTTCCTCTTTTGATTCAAAAAAAAATTCACTTGGACAAGCCATCTTTACTTGCTATTCTTGCTTAACTTGCCAGTTCCTCCCTCAATTCAGCACCTCCCTCTGTGCAGTTCTGTGGGGTGGGCTTTTTCCATCAGTGACTGGAATTGACAGAAAGCCTAAACACCGCACAAGCATCTGTAGGAAAAGAAGAGGTGCCTTTGAAGTTAAACATTTACCAACTCCGTACCAGTTTTTCCCCTCTTCATTTGACAGTTCTTGGCAATGTCAGGGCTTGTATGAAAAGCACAGTTCTTAGTTGAATCCAAAGCCAGTTCTAATCAAGAGCAGGTAGTGCAAGCTTTCTAAGACCACCTCACAGATGTCGTTCAGCAGTGACTTTCATACCCCTCCCTGTGGATGGAAAAATAAAGAAATAAATCACAGCAATGTGTCAACTGGCAACACTCTGGTACCCACCTCAAAAATGTTCTGAGTCCCAGGACCAATGCCTAAGAGACTCCTCTAATCCACTAAATACATGTTCTCAAATGACCTTTTGTACTGGAAAACTCACCAAATTAAAAAAAAAAAAA
>VWZU01000595.1:48067-117558 GCA_013397095.1 Sterrhoptilus dennistouni
AAAAAAAGTGACCCCTGCCTAGTCAGTTCTGGACCCCGTTATTGTGAGTCTCACTATAATGGCATTTAATGCCATTTAATACTAAATGTTTTAACAAAGTTGGTCATTAAAGTCACTTTTCCAGGACTGAGCCATCAATGCATTTCAGTAGTTGCCTTTTCTCATAGAACAAATTATCTCTAAAAATGCAAAGTATTCTCCTCTTCCAGTAACAGATGGTCCTGCAACATTAGAGAACTGAGTCTTATCAATAACACTCTGAGCTACACAGGAAAAAAAGAAAGCTTCCTGAGTTACAGTGTAAAGTACCATTTACTGCCACAAGGGAATGTCTGGAAATGCCAGAGCTCCTAGAGCATGCTGGCTTAAAACAGGAGATACAAGATCCTGGGGGAGGCAATTCATGGCAACTTTCCAACCTATGGAATGTTTCCATGGGGAGAACGGGAGGAAGAAGGAATGTGATTGTGAATTTAAAAGCAGTGTTACAATCTGAAGGAGAGATAGGGTTTGGCTGATGGTGGCTGATGGCCTTACCCTGAGAGTGGCACGACTACAGAAGCACTCCTGTGTTGCTGGGAACCCAGCAAGAGTACAGCTTGAGTGTATGATAAGAAAAAACACTGGAGAAGTAGCAAAGACTCTGATAAAGGAAGAAACTTCTTTTCCCAGCGGCCCCCAAATGAAGGTGCTTGTAATTTCCTCCTAAAAAGGGAAAAATGAGAGGAAGAGACAGAGGAATGGGACTCTTTCTCATTAAAATCCTTCTTTAGGCTGCCAACTACACGCCCACATTCCAACTTCCTATTTAACACCCTGCCACAGGGTGGCTGAAGAACATATTACAGGAAACCCAAGGCCCTTGGTTACATGTTGTCTGAATGGACCACCACAGCTCTAACTCAACATGTGCCTGTCTTTGCACTGACCCTTGCAGAGGGCAGTAGTCACAGAGATGGCAGCATAAAAATTGTAATGTTAACTTCAGTACCTGGAATATGGTTACTATTAGTGGGATTATACCCTCTCCTGTACTTCCCACCACAGAGGCACTTCATTTCCCTTTGAAGCAGGAGCCCTTCCTGCTATCCCGCTTCCACACACACATCCTTGCTTTAACTCTGCTCACAGAAAAAGGGAAAGAAAAGGCACTAGACACTGCCAAATGAGACACAAAATGGTTTTGCTCTCGTGGGAAAGGCCTAGCATTTTTCAGCTAGCCCAAATATGTTCTATCAAATACCCTTGTTGTAGTTGAACTTCTTAGAAGAACCTAAAGATTTTCTTACAAGCAGTTCTTCTAAACTGAGTTTGCTCTCTTTCAAAAATGAATGCAAAAGTGCTACCAGAATTATGGTATACAAATTTTCAATATTCCTACACTTGAGAAAAATCAAGTTCAAATCTGCTCTCTCCTACCACCCTTTAACTTCTTTTTCTCTCGCAGAAAAGCAGCTTAGTGAAAGTTCTGCAACTTTTCTTACATTTTGATACTTGTATCTCTTTTATGTAGTTGGTTTCAAAGCACACCTGTTTTTAGTAATCTCCTCCAGTGAAAATAATGCTTGCATCTAAGCCAAATTCTAAATGGAGTGCAGGTTGCCTGTGGAAAATCTCTTCTTGGTCTTAAGTAGAAATGTCATGTTCTTGGTTTGTTCTAGGTTAGTACCCCAGCTATAGGTGCACGTCCCTACTCTGAGCGCAGCTGAAGACTAATTTTAGGTACCTGACCCTTATGATCCAATTGAAACTGCAGCTCTCGGTTAGTTGCCTGAACTTTCCATTTTATGGATGGAGAGACTTGTGTCAGGGTGGAATTTTCCATAACCCATGTGGTAAGAAAAAAAAAAAACACACAAAAAATAGCTGTGACAGCTATTTGTTACATTTGCCTCTATGAAGGGGAGTGCAAAGACCTACCTGGATAGGTACTGAGCCTGCAAGGTGCATTAGCAAGTAAGAAGCTCTCAAATTACATGGGTCTCTAGGATGACAGACAGGGGTCAGAGTGTGAAGAAGCACCTTCTTGTGACCACCTAATACTTGCTGCTACTAGAAGAATTGCCATGCTAGCTAGAAGCAACAACCAACCTGGTGAGACATTGTTCAGAGAAGAGGTGCATAAACTTAAAAAAAATCTATTCTGATATCACTACTTTATTTTCTTTCTAATTAAAAAAAAAAATTGG
This sequence comes from Sterrhoptilus dennistouni, assembly GCA_013397095.1. Taxonomy (NCBI): domain Eukaryota; kingdom Metazoa; phylum Chordata; class Aves; order Passeriformes; family Zosteropidae; genus Sterrhoptilus; species Sterrhoptilus dennistouni. The sequence continues at coordinate 50,257 of VWZU01000595.1, forward strand.
CTTTTGGTTCAGTCAAATTTGGGGTTGATTTTTTTTGTTTTGGTTAGTTGGGTTTTTTTTAATTTAAAAGTCCTTTGTTCACTTTGGGGAGGTCAGTGCTGGGACAAAGTCTAGCCATGGCCAGCAAAAGCTACCAGTATGCTAATCATGGGAAATGCTAAAAAATGGGAACATTTTTTTTATTTTTTCTGACTTCACATGATGTAGGTTCTTTGCTCACAAACCTGAGTCCTGCCTTGAACTCCTTTGTTTCTTAAAATATTCTTGCTGCTAGTACTGTCTTTTGTGTACCAGAAACTAGTAAGAAACTAACAGGCATAGGGAAGACCCAAGTTAACTTTCCACCTTGATAAAGGAATGGAGACTCCATGAATTCATAGGCGGCTGTATTCTGATCTTCGCCAGTATCCAACACCAAAAGATCTTAAGATACCTTCAAAACCAAAGGGAAGGAGATACATTATTACAAACCAGAATTAAAGCCCCTAATTAAAGCTTGAAGAGGGAGAATTCACATAATCCCCAGTCAGTTAGCTTCTAGCTGCACTTTTACCTAGGAATAAATGCATGCAAACTGAGCTTACCAACTCCCCTTATACATGACATCAGCCCACTTCTGGTCACAAAACACATAAATTTGTTCCTTTACTGCTGTATCATTGAAGATAGCTGTTGTGAATCCTACTTTGAAGATTGCTCCCACTAGCAGTGCATACAGCCTTGACTCCTAACTCTAGGCTGAGTCAATAGTACCAAGGTGCCTAAAAATTAGAGGTTCCTTGATGGTTTTAGCTCACAGCACTCAGAAGCACAGTTAAACCCTTGCAGGTCTGAGGATTAAGACACCCCTGAAAGAAGGTGTTTTTAAAAAATTCTTAAAGATAGTTGAGATTGATCTGTTATTGTCCAGAAGGTGTGCAGATAGTCCAGAAAAGAAGCAGTCAAAATTTTCTTATTAAACATATTATACCAAGAATTGAATCTCTCTAGATTTGAAAACAAGCAGCTTGGCTCAAATGTGGGGTGTTGGAGACTTTTAAACTGAACAGAGCAATTTCTCCTTCTGTATGTTTTCCTATATTTAATCTAACTAATTTTCCTGTTATCATTGTGCTCATATTGCTCTTGGTAATGTACATAGTAATTAAATTCATCAGTAGAATATACTGCATATAGAGCTTTTCTTTCCTGTCTGCCATATACCAACAGTACACACATTTTCTCATGTCTTAATCCAGTCAAAAGGGCAAGAAAATCTGTAAGTATAGGTTTTAGTGTCCACAATCCTGTTATCATTTCTACCTATTTTCTACCTATATATAAACTTGTGTTGTCCTTCCAAAACAACAGGTAGAGTTGATAAAATAAAAACAGTAAAAAAAAAAAAAAGAAAAAAAAAAAAGAAAACCCCAACCCCTTTTCAACCACTAAATATCTTCAGCATAGTGATGAAAATTACTTAAAACACTTTCAGTAGTGCTTCAGTAGTTAACACACTTCTCTAAATTTAAGGATTTGGCACCACATTTACTTTGGAATAATCCTTTCAGGTCTGTGCCCTTGGTGAATGATAAGAGCTAAAGTAGACTGCTGCTGCAGCTGCTAAACAACCACCTGAAAGCAAAAAGAATAAAAGATGGTTTAATTGGAATCCTGTGTAGCCAGTGCTCTCAGGCTCTCTCCCATACAATACTAATTACACAGCTTTGGTCAACCCACTGAAGGCAGTTTCACCAGTTTCTCTGGCTGCGTTGAAGCCCTCATTTGTTCACTTTCACAGAACCAGCACTGCTCTGTACCTTAACAGGTCTTCTAAGACACTGATTATGTGAGTTATCAGGAGAATGGTGACAGGGAGGAATATGTGTGTAGGAAGATTATATTAAGGCACATGAAAAACGTTGGTAAAATTCAGGAGGTGAAAAAAGGACAGATGGATTTTTTAGCAAATACTGTTGCTTCACATCTCCTTGGCTTCATAAGGGAAAACATTTTCTACTAAAAATAGTAGCTGAACTGAAAAGGTACCAATCTATATGAGGGTATAAAATGAGGTGTGAATTATTGAAAAAGGCAACTCAAACTGTGTTTGCCAGAAAACAGCCTGCATATCATACCAGAAGGATGAGGGTTAATCTGGTGGCAAATATAAGGTACATGCCTTGGGAAAAGATTTAAACAGCAGAATACCTAAATGATGAGGGGAAAATCCAGCAGTTGCACCTTCAACAACCTACTGAGCACAAAAATATTGGTATAGTATTTGTATTTACTGCTTAGAGCTCTACCTTGTTTGTTTGTTTTTGCTTTTGTTTGGGGGGTTGTTTGTGTGTGTTTGTTTGGGTTTTTGTTGTTGTTGTTGTGGTTTGGTTTGGGGTTTTTTTGTAAACAACCCTCTTTACATTTTCTTCTCTCTTTCTGTTCCCAGGCCAGTCTGGGCACTGTCTTATGGACAGCAGACTTCTGTTTGAAGAGAAATTACACAGGTAGATACACAAATAAGCAAGCACACACACCACACCAGGTAGATATGGCATCTATACATGCTACGGAATTATGCATGTATGCTGCTCTTGTGACAACCTTTTAGAAATTTATCTATCTCCTCTGGCACTGGGACTGAGATAAGTGTGGCTTTGTCTTGGTTGAGTGTTTCTAAGTTTTGATGAACAGTGTTTCAGGCCCAGAGATGAGTCATATAGATATTTGTAAGTATGCCATATAGACCCAATTGCTTAAGGGTAGAAATACTTCTAAGTACTTACATAATTTCAGTAGACTGTGTAGACAGAGAAGCACTACTAATTAAGATGTCATATTTTATATATCACCTGTGGAAATGCAAGGAGTTACTCTCAGGTACCAGGAGTAGCCAGAGTTTTGGCTGGGTACCATTTTGAAAACAGTTTCCTTCAGGTCAAAATTTAGCCAATTAAATTAATGCACTACCCTGAAAAGCCTAAACCTCTGCTAGGATCTGTAGAGAAAGAACCACACAGTTGCTCCAGAGCTAGCAGTAGCAGCAATGGACAGGCATACAGGCAACTGGCAAGTGAATGCTATACATACTGCTGCCTGTGGTTCTGAGAGAATTAAAAGCATTTGCTGTGATGACATTTTCATTAACAAGTTTCCACTTTACTCACAAGGGAATATAAACCAGTTGTCTTCACTGGAAGAATCACATCGTGGGATCAGGAAAACATTGGAAAGGAATAGACATAACATGGATGAATTTAATTTTAGAAAAGTTACATAAAGTCTGTGGGATATTCATGGGAGAAGCTATTCAGATTCTTTCCTCTTCTTGAAAGGAAAAGTCTCACTGTGGTGTAGATTTAAGGCTCTGGAGTGGGCACACATTTATTTCCAGTTTCTTTAATGGAATTGATGCAACAGACTCAGAGGAGGAAGACTGTTAGGGGAGACAGACAGTGGTGATGGAGAAGGCAGTAATGACCCAGTGACAGATCTGTTAGTGCCTGGCTGTGTCACACAGACAGGCAAGCAGGGCACCAGCTGTCACAAAGCTGAGCAAGGGAAGGGTGACCTGCAGCAAAACCAGTCTGTGTACTGAGGGGAAAAGGTATCAAAAGCTTGATGAGCTACATGTCTTGAAGGGAAGGCATGTTAATATTATTGAAATAGTTGCTTTAAAAGAAGGTTTTCAATAGAAAAAAGAAGCAATCAGTGGTTAATCACAGATTCATTTTCATCTCTTTTCTCTAAGGATTTTCATAAACAAAAGAGATTAATTTCTAATTCCTTAGCAGAAGAATTCAATAGTGTTAATTTTCTTTGTTTAGAAGCTGACACTGAAAATACATGCTTTAGCCCTCTCCACTTGCTCCAAGGCTAGAGAGAGCAAGGAACATGACATATCTTATTACAGCATTCTGACTAATGCAAAGCTGCAAGGTGCATTCATGAAATCTTCTTACTCTGGAGGTTGAATTAAAAAACCAAAATGAAAACCAAAAAACACACATAAAAAAAGAAGAAAAATATAAAAATATGAGAAATCTGAGGGAGAGTTTTTCCCTTGGGGGTGGTCTGACTAAGAAATGACTAAGAGCTCTAAATGAGAAATTACAGTAAGCAAAAGAGCATCTTGGGGTATATCTGCAAGTAATTGGCGTAAATGTAACTTTTAGTTAGGCTGATGACTAACATGCACATCACATAACTGTGTGCCATGGCTTTTCAGGTCAGCTCGTGGTGTGTAGGCTCACACTCTGGAAATCTCAGTGAAAACTACAAAGGTAACGAAGGATGTGCAGGCGGAGGAAGCACTAAAATTCAGGAGTAGAATGATAGGGAGTGATGGTGATATAAATCTTATTGGGTTGTATGATACATTGCTGTCCCATAGAGGCAAGAAGTTCACATTCTCTGAAAGGATAGCAGACTTCAATAAAATTTGGAACTCTCACAAAGTATGGCAGATCTGGGGGAGATAATACACGGTGTGCTCATGTTTCAGGCTGTTGTATTTGATTTATGAATCTGAAGGGATGGCTTGCACTAAGGCAATTGTCCTCACAGTTTATATCAGTTCAGTACCAAACTAAATATGCTTTCAGTTATGGATTTACCATAGCTTTTCTTCAATCATCTCAACCAAAATGATAGGATGTGTAATACACATTGTTACTTTTTTATAGTGTGTTTAAACCTAGTACAAGAGGGAAATGAAGACTATAATTTCAGTTGTTTACAACCGAGTCTGACTGGGAAACAAAAACACAGACCCTCAACTTTTTCTCATGGCATACTTTTGTGCAGGAAAATGTATTAGAAAGGACACATTCTTTTCCTGACACCTCCATCATTATTGGAACTCTATTTCATGTGTCCATTTATTTTGAAAGGACCAGACCTAGGATTTACACAACAGTGCAAAACAATGCCTAAAGCTGAGCTTGTAAACCAAATTACATAGCACTTTGAATAGCACTTTAAGAACTCCACTGGCTAGTTGAATGAGGAGAGGGGGTGTTTATTATTATTATTGATGATGATGATGATGTGATCTTTGCTTCCTGTTGACAGAGCAAAGGTATCACTTGAGACATGAGTCTGGGAAGTCACAAAAAAAATTCAGGCTGAGCAAAGTAGGTTCCCCCCTGCAATTTTTTCCTAATCTATCATACCTCACCAATGTCCCTGGGCAATTATTAGTACACGAATTCATCATCTGTGCCAAGCATGAAATTGGCACAACTGAATATGATGTCTCACATTTGCATTTCTTCTTCATTTTTAAGCCTACTTAAAGTGTTCCTTTTATTGAGGGATGAAGTAATGAGTATGTTTTAAAGGATAGCCTCAACTAAACCCTTAAGTAATGAGTGTGTTTTGAAAGATAGCTTCACCTAAACCTTGTAAAACAGCAGGAGTCAGGACTGAGAATCAGGCAAAAAATATTCATTGCCATATCTAAGTGAGCAAAGAAAAGTTAATCAGGCAGACTAAAGAAGCCCCTGTGGTCTAAAACTGAGCAGCTCAGGACTCAAGATTAAGAGACCTAATATGTGGAGCTATAATTCTTATTTTGACCATGCTGTTAAACGGGAGAGCAGTAGCTGAGGACTCTTGGTGTCACATCACTTAATTAAAAAAAACAGCAGAAAAACAAACCCCCTGCCTTAGACAAAATAAATATCATTTTCTCATTTATTGGTTCAAAATGTTGCATGTTTTTTGTAAGTATTCAGATTCCAGTGAAAGGATTCTTTAAGTAGCAAAGTGTTGAAGTGCTTCATCCATACAGAAAAAATTAGCTTTTCTCTTGGGATGATAATCCTTCCATTCACTCCCCATTATCTCTTGTCTATTTATATTATAAACTCTTAAAGAACAGGGCCTACTCTTTTCCACATGTGTATGCAACATCCCTCATAGTTCATCTTCCATTTCAAATGGCACCTTCAATTCTAACGACAACTAAGCAACAAGAAATTGAAGAACTCTTCTGCAGATGCAAATGATTACTAAGGCCAGTCAGGGACAGAATGAGAAACAGAAATCAGGATTTTCCACTCTCATTTAATTCACAGATTCATAGACTTTCCAAGGAAAGGAGCAAGATGTCTTTTGGCAGTATGGCTTTGAGCATGTTCTTTAATCTCCAAATAAAATAAAAAAAAAAAAGAAAAGAAAAAAAAGAAAAGCATAATGACAAAGTTCAACCAAGAAAATAAAAATAAAACCTATAAAACTGTCTCAAGTTTGTGGATACTGTGAGCCTACTAAATGGCTGTTGAAATGACTATAAGTCTCTCCAATGACTTCTGTGAACCCTCAGCAAAAACCTTTATGAACTCAAAGCCAGAGAAAGACTGGGAAGCTGGGGGGAACCCTTTTGGTACACATATTTTGCTCTGCCCTGGGATTCAGTTTCTGCACATAGATGAAAGAGAGTTCAAGATAAAATAGAAGGGAAGCTCCCTCCCATTACTTTATTTAACAATCAGAGGAATCTGAGAAACATTCTTGTATGAAATAAATCCTATCCTCACTTAACACCCATGCAAATGAAAGCAGCATTTGGCTGCAAGACAAGTGTATTTCTTAACTATTTTGAGTGCCATATGCTATATGAGTGCCATATGTTAGCATTTCTTAACTATATATAGCCATTTCAAATGGTATGCTGAGTTAAAGGAGAGAGCACTGCCCTGATCTTCCCTTCACCTCTTCCACCTCTCCTCAGATCTCTCCTCTCCCCCTTCCTTTCCTTTTCTCTTCCCTCTGCAGTCCTCTCTGACAACACTCAGCTTCTTTCATCACCCTTCCTACTATTTTTTATTTTAAACAAAACAAAACAAAACAAAAAACAACAAAATAAACCTTTCTCCCCCCAAAAAGAAAGAAACCGCTAAAACTCCAGTATTTTGTATTTCTTAAAAAACCTTCTTCACCCTCCCTCCCATCAGACATCTGGTTCTATTCTTGCCGCTCCCTTCCTCCACAAGGCATACAGCATGGATTCCCATCTTGGCAATGCCAGAGGCATGCACCACACCTGGGGTAAGGGCAGTAGCTAAGGGAAAGGTACAGTCACTGATCCCATAACTCTCCACGCCATCATCTTAGCTGTTACTCTCCTCTCACTCCCTGCTCCCTGCCACTCTCCATCTCTTCAGGACATCTAGATTTCTTCCCTTTTCTTCCTTTCAGGGCTGGTTCAGCAGGTATATTCCACCTGGCTACCACATTATTTTTTGTTTTAAACTTCTTTTATTTCTTTCCCTTTCTTGGGTGGCTTTAGGAACAAGCTTTCCCTTTTCAAAACACAGTGAGTAGAACAGCCTGACTCTGGCATAAAAACACTTCAGGTTTGAACACTGTATGCTGCAGGTTAAACAGCTTCCAGCACACAGCTGTGGGACCTGGAACTCCACAAAATAAGAGAGAAATCACATCTAAGAGTGTCTCCCTAGTCCCCAGTCTGTATCACCCTTTTGCACAGTTTGGCCATCAAAAAGGTAGTGGAGAGGCATTTTCTCTTCCAGAAAAGCACACGGTATAAAGTAGAAGCGAACAGGCAGCGTCCAGAGATTGACACAACATAGAAACAGTGACACTACACAGAAACACAACCAAGTGTAAGAGGTGAAGAAGGAAAAACCTGCACCTGAGAAAGACCTAGGGAAAAAAAAAAAAAAAAACCAACCCACCCCACACCATAAAATCTGCATGACTGCAAAGAAAAAATCTGAGATTTTTTCATCAGGCTGTGGTTTAACATAAGGTCACCTATTTTTTCTGTTGCTTTTTTTTCAATTTGGTTGTGGTAATTAATTGGAGATATTTTGATTGCTGCGGTGGAACAAACACTTGAAAATGTTTGTCCCTCATAATCAACAATTCCACAAATCTATCCTTGGAAACAGTGTAGTAAAAAATGAAATAAAAGTTTACAACACAAGGGAAAATCAGGCCCACCGTGTTACAAATGTCGCTTCACAACCCATACCAAGTAAAGCAGAGAACAACAATTATCCAAGAAAGGATTAGGGCAGGGTAAAATTCAACTCAGTACACACTATGAGCACAAAATTACTTCAAAATTTATGCTATTATAGCATAGGTCAAGATCAGTGCGATTCAAGGTGTATATATATTTTTGTCTCACATGGGAATAGATGCCCCTCTTTCTATATGAAACACTTGCAGGCTGCTGATGCTGTCCCAACTCCTGATGGCAAATGTGAGCCCACCTAAACAGGCTGAAGCAATTGCTCTGCTCCAGCATTCTAACCCAGCTTCTTTCTGCCATCAGAGCCCTCCTTCTCCCTCAGGAGCTGGATGGAGCCCTTGATGAAAGGAGCTCTTGATGGAATAAATGTTCCCTACAAGCAACAGTTCTGGGAAGAGGGAAACACCACAACAAGTTGAAACCCAAATTGTCTCCCTTCAACTGATCCAAATGATTCGCATAACACCACAGAGCAAGAACACTCACCTGAATATCATACTCTATTGAGCTTTAACTTACATTAATATCTTTCAAGGAATTATATTACATTACATGTAGCTGATGTATTTTCAAAAAATACTGTAATTTATGATTTGCATGTTTTATTGCCTTATAATTATAATCCAACAGTGCCATCCACTGCTTCTCCAAATAAACTTTGCTTACAGTTTCTTCCTGAAATTTTCTTTCATAAGTCATGGCACTATAACTGAACAGTTTGACTGTGTATACATATAGAGCATATACGAATGTGTGGCCAGATGTGGGGATAAAAAACTTAAAGAGCAAAATCAAAATTGTAGTCTGGTGATGTTCATAAAGGATTACCAGAACTGTCAAACAAAACCTTTCTGCGCTGTAGATAACACCACATTTCATAGTTGGAAAAACCACACTCCAAAGTCATACCAAGAAAGCTGTGTGCATAATTGTATAATACTGCTTGAAGTCAATCCAATAAAATAATGCCTTTCGACTCAAACTTTCCCCAAATATAATCATTGAGCCTAAGGGAACAGAGCACCCTATGCTGAGAAATGCCAAGTAATTCTTGCTGATTCTTTGGGATTGACGCTTTGGCTGACAGTGGCCATTACCCCAAAGAACCATAATTTCAACACTGCAATTTTCTGATATGTCCTGTGATGATTGGGCCTCCAGATCTATTGAATCATAAAGATTGATAAAGATGCATTGAAGGAAGTGGCAAGCATGTTCCCAGGACACCACTAATGGTAGTAAGAAATGGCCTTTCCAGCAGCAGATGGTAAAACCATAGCTTGAGTTCAATCAAAGCATTGCTATTTTCTCATATTTTGTATGGGCCTTCATGCGATATATGAGATGTTGTACATGCATGTATACATACACATCTACATAGGTAAATATCCAAGTACCCACACAAACACCAACTTGATGTTCTTCCACAGACACCTATAACTATACAAAGTACCAATTACATGTACTTATTTTAAGTAGTTCTTAAAATTTTGCTTCTAGCTCTGTATTTGGGAGCACTAGTTAGTATTTTTACTTTTGTCAAACTAACTCAAACTAAAAACTTATGTAAATGGTAAAAATTTCTTTTTTATGAAAAATCATTACCATGTAGGCCTACAAAGGTTTTCATGGTAGGACATAAAAGGAGCTTCAAGTCAAGCATTCATTGAATCAAAATATCAAGCAAGTGACCAACAAGGTCATTCCCAGATAGCAAAAGGCATGATTATCTTTCATTTTTTGTGCAAGTTGGATCTGAATTTGGGGGCCACTAACAAATGCTGCATTAAGCAGTTATTCTATCTCTGCCATGAAAACTTGATGCTATGGTAACACAGTTAAGCACAATTCACATAAGGAAGTTTCCAAATCAGTGGGCAACTAGATTGAAAACAAACAACAACAACAACAACAACAAAAATACTACAATTAAGGTTTTTTGTGTTGTACTGCATAAAAACTCCTGGGCAGGGAACTACATCTGGAAATGAATCAGCAGCCTCAGTGCCAATAAAAGACAACTATTACATGTGGGTTTACCAACTCTGCAAGGGTGCACATGGACACACACCACATATCAGTTATTTACAAGTGATCAATTGACCACCTTAACAAAGATGAAACCAAAGCCAACATCATTGTATATCTCCATTACACTCCTTGACACTGAAAAGCAGGATGAAAATATACTGTTTAATTTGGTTTGCTAACCCATTTCTTAACAAAATACAACAATTATCTGCACTTTAAATAATCCTCTGAAAGTAAATCATGACCAGAAAGGACTTACCAAATCTTGTCCCAGGGGATGAGAAAGAACTTCTGGATGTGTGCAACTGGGAGCAAAGTGATTTAGTGGTAGGTTTTTTTAAAAAACTAAAAGGATCATGTTTATACAAGTATTACTTCTGCCAATACCTCCCACTACAGTAAATTTATCTAACCCTTGAATCATCAATAGCACATGAAAAAAACTACAAGCATCTATCTGGACTATTCTGAGCCAAAACTCAGGCACATGGACTTGTATATTCTGTCATCAGGAAGAAAGCATTGCAGCACGTTCCTTCTATAGTTCAAAGGAATTAATGAGAAAATTATGAACACTTCAGTGTCAGCAAAGGGAGCTACAAAAGCTGCCTGGGCTTACACTGCTCATGACCACAGCTTCACCATATGCAGTTAAAAAATAGTAACTCTGATTGACAATATTTATCAGTTTTGTTTATGTGAAACTAAAAGGAAGACTTGTAATACACTGTAGAATGTCTAATCTGACACTGTATTGTATACTTGGAGGGAAAACAGTAACAAAATGTGGGCAAGTTCAGTAGCTAAATGCATGGTTTATGACTGAGAAAACTCTTTCAGAACAAAAGCTCTTTTTTTCCTATCATGTACCAGGGCCATGCTTTTAAAAGATGAAACCCAGCGTGTTTATGAGACCATAAAATTTTGGAAAATTATTCCTCAAATATACAGACATATATATACACACCTAACAAAAAGCCTTTTCAGTCCCAAAGGCCATGCAGAAAGAAGAAACAGCCTTCCCTTCCTGCTTCTTTTTATTTTGCTGGTCAGACAGACAGATTCTTTATGTTACTCAACTATTTGTAATGAGGAGAGTGGCAAAAAAATACTACCACAGCTATGGCATAGAGCACACTAATGCAAACATGAATCCAAAGGCCACATCCTTAGATGGCCTCAGCTGGAGCAGCTCTGTGGATCTGAAAGATGAGAAACTGAAAAATAAGCTCAACAAATTTCCACAGATCTTCAAAGGTTTGTGGAAGACATGGCTGGCAGGGATCTGAAGACACTATTGAGCACATATTACTGACCAAAGGGAGGATCACATTTCCTTAACCAAAAGTCATTAAATACAATGGTTCAGGAACATTTTTCAGCTCATTCCTAAAATTTGCCAAAAGCAAGAGGGATATAAGGAAACACTTCACTCTCCTTATCTTCTCTTCAAAGTACTCTCTGCTCACTGCCATCAGACTCTGGGACAGAAGAGGTTCTGGTCACCTGCTCTTCTTGTCGTCTCTCCTGGAAGACTTTGAAATAGCCTCTTTAAACATACTTTGTCCCTCCCTTTGGCTCTAGAGTTTATAATTTCTAATGCAAATCTGTCTCTCTTTCATCAACAGAGTATGCAATAAAATCTCAAAGGCCACCAACATAACAAGTTGGCAGCAAAGCCAGACTGGTAAAATGATTAATTTATGTACAGAGAGTTTACAATCTACCCATAATGAGGCATCCAGTGTGTGCTCACAATCAGATGCAGCAAACAGATGTTGGGTATAAAGGCATATGAGAAACTAAAGTTCAGAGGAAAAGACAGAAGTGGTGCCAAGGAATTTTTTCCCCTTTTCATAAAGATTCAGAGAGATAAAAGTTCTCCTTCATATATCTGGCAGATTACAGTGCAAAAAGCTATAAATAATCAGGAGAGGTATTCCTGTCACTTGATCTTTATCATGCAATGGCTATCCTTCCCTTTCAGTGGGAGAAGGCAGCTTAGCTTGCACTGAGACCCCTGACTCCAAGGATCTGGGATTGTTCTGCCAATGAAGCTGGCATACAGAATACCAAAATCTGCTCTCAGATGCACCTGCATGGGTCACTTCACTAAAAATCACACAGTAATGTGGCTTAATCTTCCCAAGCACCAAGAATATTGCCACATCAATGACAGGCAGAGGAATACAGCCCACATAACAATGAAACAGCAGGTTTTAGCTATAGAAATAACCTTCCACAGGGTAATTTTTCCCTTTTAAACCCCAGGCAGGCAAGGAATCCATGGCAGGGCAAGCCTTATATTATCAATGTCAGTGACAAGAGATCTGGTCTTGTAACCCATTATCCAGCCTAAAACCTTTATGAAGGTCTTCAGTTGGCAAAGAAACAATCACTAGAGAATCTCTGCACGACACTGATAGTCTGCACAGCTGTGCTTTGGACACATTGCAACTCAAGACAAATTAAAGATTGGAAGCTCTCTGTCTGCCCCAGCACATAGGAATACAAATTTTCAGGAGTCATCTGCACTTTCTGGGTTGCATTGAAACTCTAAATGGTAATCTCACCTTAGGTCACAAGGTTGGGCTTTGTGTGGGATTTGTGCTGCATGGTTATCACTATCCAGCCCATATTTGACAAAGTTTCATCCACTCTGTGATCTAGACTGGCAGTTTCCATGAAGGTCAAATGGTATCTCTCACCTAGCAATTCCAAGCTGGCACTTATTTCTGTCAATGCCTCGTGTGACAGCACCATGAAGAGCTTACCCTCAAGATTAAGCTTTTCGTTTAAAATACGTATTTCTCCCTCACTGTTGCTATGGGAAGATTTCTTTTTTTTCCATTTCTATATCTCCAGTATTTGTACAGATTTATACTGCTCCAATATATTTTTCAGTTTTATAGCTGTCAATGAAGATCAAGTTTAATCTTTATAACAAGTTACTGTACATATGCCTAGAAACCACAGGCAACATGTGCTCAGGCCCACACCTGTGAAACAAAATTACTGCAAACATGTTTTCTTTTCCTTTTCACTTTTTGAGTGGTGTCCTTTAAGTTTTGGTAGACACTCTGCAATTTGTTATTGCTGTGGGAGGGAACTGTTTTTGTTAACATGTTATAAATGCACAGCTATCAGGAGTTTAAGTAGTGGGAAAGGAAGGGCTGCTCCTCTTTGCTATCTCAGGAACTACAAAGTCCCTATATGGTGCCAAATTTTATCATTTTAAAAAGCATTGCTATAAATTTCTCACACTTAGCCATCTTATAAGGCAGCATTTGTATGGAGAATGGAAAATTAATAACAGCCTCTCCCTCAGCTCAATAAAGGGTGTACACCTGCCTTTGATTTTGACAAATTTCATGTTTATAAGAACTGAAACAATAGGAGAATATGATTAATTTATAAAGAAAATATTATCAGCTAAGCATCATAGGTAGAATAAAATTGCTGGAGCAGAACTTAGTCTTCTCCCTTAGAGAAATAAATCAAAATATAATAGCTTCAAATACCAAACAGAAATTGTGGTTTTAGTTACCTGAAGAAAACTATGATAATATCAGATTTTTAAAAAATAATTGTAGGATATTTCTGATAGAGGCTGTGGATAAATCAATTATCAAAATGAGATTTCATATTAAGGGGACTAGTTTCACATCTGTCAATTACTGAGAAGAATAAATGTCTTGATACTGTGACCTTTCCTTTCTGGTGTTCTACAGATACTGCATTAGACATACAACCAGCTTCACTTACATGTGCAATACCAGCAAGTTGAGTGGAAATGTAAAAAATGTTTGATTACTGTAGGGGAAAGACTCTTGTCACTCCTTTGAATCTGAATAAGTTTGCATTTACTGATAGTTAATGACATCCTAAATGATTTGGTTCACTATAGGAATATTATACCATTACCCATCATAAAAAGTAACCAGGGGTATTTTCCAAATCTCAGAGTCATTTAGAAGCTCCAATTTCATTTATTTGAATCGTATTTAAAAGAAGTCATGCACTCCTAAGGCCTTCAAGTTGTTTTGAAAAGTGTAAACAGACTAGTTTCTTCTGAACCTTAAAAAAAGTGCATTTTAACTATCAGAAATGTCATTAAACAATTGGCAAGTTTGCCTTTTTCTGTGTTTCCCTCTTAAAGTGCATGGGAAAGAAAAGGTGTTAATGAACCTTTGAATAATATTTTACTATGAAGGGCTATTTTCTTAAATATTTGTATAAATGCATATACAATCAGATATAGGCACCAAAATTTCAGGTGAGGCATAGCAGAATCTATTGTTCTGACCTTTCCTTTCTGCAATTTGAAAAAAATGTGCTGATATTTTTTTAAAAAAATTAGGACAGTTCAAGAAAAGATTAGTCTTGCATTAAATGACTATGTGAGTTCCACCAAAGTTGAGAGAGCATGCTCTGTTATGTCAAAATGTCACTGATGTCATTAAGGAGTGATGGCAGCTGCTCAAATTTAAAATTGCAGCAAAGTCCCCACTGGACTCAGTTTGGACCCTACCAAAAACATTCCACTAAAAGGAGGTTTCTCTTCTGCAACCACAAGGGAAATGGCAGAAGAAAAAAGATTTTGTACAATCAGGACCTATGGTCATGTTTCCTGTTTGGGTTGCAAAATGTTGGCTTTCTTTTTCCCTGAAAAAAGTGAACAACTTTTACTTCCACATTAAAGACCTACCTTTCATTTTGAAGTGGGGGAAAAAAGAAGCAAATCCATTGTACATAGGGCAAGTTTAGATGCTTTGGTGCCCTTCCTAAAAGGCTGCTGCCACAAAAATCAATTCAATGCTGCTTTCAGTTTCCCAAACTTACCCTGTTTAGCAAAGTTCCCTTGGTAATAAGGATTCAAGATTGTCAAACAGTCATTTTTTCATATCAGTTTCCTCCCAATGAATTTCAGCTTCCTTGTTCATTTTCAGCCAAATGTGACAGAATGGTGGTTGTGAGATGAGTGAAAACTGGCATGTGGAGTCCATGTGGGAAAGGTTGCAGCACATACCTTTACCATACATTGGAGGATACAGAGAGTACACTCATGGAAATGAGAAGAGCAAGAAGTGAAGTCTCTTAGAGAGAAGCCTGTGGTAAGCTAGACTCTCTGGGTTGTGCTATTCATTAACTACTTGTTTTATGAAACGTGGATTTGACCTGGCCCTTGTTTCCATATAAACTTTGTAGATCCTTCCCTATTCTTTGGAGTTGAGCATGATTGCTTTGTCTTTTCTTGGATGAACTCAATATTTCACATGCTATTAAAGGTGAGTCTCAAGTAAAAATGTGGTGGGCTTATGTATGTCTAACTAGGAATTTGCTTGGAATCAACACTTGCAATATTCCTTGTAACAAATGGTCAACACAAGTAATCACACAGATTTTCAAATCAAGATACTGATCTACCCTAACACTGAGCGCAAAAAAATACTACCAGCAAAAAAGTTTTATAGGAGAAGCTAAGTCAAAATATAAAGAAAAAAGATTTAAAAAAATAATAATCCACAGTCATATTTAGATGAAAACCAAGGAGAGCAGAGCCAGACAGACTCTGCTTCCTCACATCCTAGACCAAAGCTCAGCCTCATCAGCACGTCCTGTGTGAACTAGACCCGGACAGCTCTCTCCACAGAATGGTTTTAAAAAAAATATTTAGTGTCCTTTTGATCTTTTGGCTCTTTGCCTCGGCATGTCTTATGACTTGGGCCGGAACCTGGAAGAGCATCTTCCTAATTAATAGCTCAGGAATTATTTCAGACTGCCACCCACCAGGACTGTTTAGCTGGATGGATTGTGTGACCTTTCGGCTGCTTTTCTTCATCCTCTTCCCAGGGCGCTGCAAGGGACCAGTCTGTGGCTGCGCCCACAGAAATCTTACCTACCCCAGGCAACCCCTGTTCTACAGTGACCCTAAAAAAGGCATACTAGGGCCTGCACCCAGCTTTTGCTATGCTTCAGACACCAGCAATGTCCCATTCCCTCTTAAAATACTTTGTGTGGGGGGAGTAAACAGCTCTGTATTCAAGACCTAACAGATGAGCTCTTTCTAAGTCTCCCAACCTTTCAGACCATTACGACTGTCTGCTTCTAGTAAAGTGCTTTCACATACAGCATCACTTATAAAACAAACTGTTAATATTTATTTGTAAGGCTGTATACAAATATGTGAAGATTCACAGACTGATATAAACCAGAAAACAATGTCCCTATGCATAACTTTGTTGTCAACACTTTTAGATGAAAATTGATTTTGATAATCTCTGGGTTTTCTTGTTGTCCATCATATATATCTGTAAGGACCCTCAATTTCCAAATTATGGAAACTTATTTGCCAAAGCACAAGCCCTTTTAAAGTATTTTTAACATATCATCCAAAGCATAAGAGATCTAAAATAATTAGTCACTCCCAAAAAATCTTGACCATTTGTGTAACCTTATTTTTCTAGTTGTGAATAATTGACCAATCTTGTGAACTCATACACTCAAATTCATGGCATTTCTTTGTAGGTTTGTCTGTCTGCTTGTCTGTCACACAACAGCTTGGGAATGCTGCATTTACTCAATTGAAAATGTTAGAGACTATTCCAGATGTTCCCAGCCAAGGAAAACCAGTACAACAGTAATGGGGAACACAAGGAACCTTTGTCATCTGCTTTGTGCTCCCACCACGCCCTCTCAGGTCAAAGGTTTGGCTGACAACATTCATTAATGCTTTCTGAAATAACAGTATCACTCCCTCATCTATTTTCATCCCATCTTTCCAATAGAGCTTATTATGTAGTCCCCCAACAAATAATGGGAGGAAGGATGTGGAAGGGAAGAGATACAAATGAAGGCCTTCACAGGAAAAGACAGTCAGAGACAAGTAGTAGAATGAGCAACCACAATATGTACCTCTCCGTGGAAGTATGATTTGCAGTGTAACAGAGACGGAAAGCCCTGGAAAAGGAAAGTCTGGGGGAGGATTAGGGTGAAGAGTAACTCTGGGGTGAATGTCTCCAGGCCAGCAGGTACAAATGGAAATAACACAAACACATATTATACAGAGTTCTGAAGTCTTCCTTCAAAAGTCAGATCCAAACTGACATCTTAGGGGACTTGATGGTAAAATGTTGGAAACAAGGGCCAGTATTAATAGCTTTAGGAAAATATTTCCATGTTATTTGCAAAGAAAAAAAGTGTAAGTGTCATAAGAAGACCTACCTAGTGTTTCATTTCATGGCTTTTCTTTTTCCCCACTGTCACTCAACCTAAACCACACTTAGCCTTGAATCCTAATCCAGAGAGTTTTGCCTTTTCAGGATTCTTTCAACAGTGGGATAAATGTCTTCTCAGCCATGAGCCTATCACCTTGAGCAAAGAACCAAGAATATTTGTGGCCAACATTGTTTTACCCCCTAGCAAGAGACAACATTCAGTTTGTCACTACACATTAAGTCTAGGATGCCAAATTAGCCCAGTGCAGGAAACAGAGCCGCATTCTTGACTTTTACATGTTTAACAAGTGCTCTGAAGAAAACTTACCTAAGGTCTACACTACACACAAGGCCACAGAAGATGAAACAACCTGATGGAGCTGATGACTACATGCCTCCACTGATTATGTTTTCAAAACTTAGAACAGTGTGTACGTGTGAAAAGCGGATGGACATACTTGACATTTTGATATGGCAAAAAAGAAACCATACAGATGAACTTTCCATAAATACTGTGCAAATCTCTGTTTTGTCCACACAAATCTGATAAGTTTGTGCACAGCAAAGAACTTACAATGCTGCAAGCTGAATCATGCAATCAGAGTTTCACAAGTGGATTGTTTTACTGATGTGTTTGGAAGATAGATTGGAGACATGGGCTTTAAAATTTGTCTCTCTAAGCCAATCCCAAAATGCTTTGTGGTTACACAGGTAAGCATAATTATTAACTTTACAAGTACTCCGATCCTGTTGCAGTATCCTAAAGGAATGTAAGAACTGTCTCTTTAGCACTACTGGTGTTGTATAGTATGAAGCTTGCCTGAAAAAGCAGCAATAAAGTCAGTTGCTCAGAAATTTTGATTTCTACCATTTAACAAATTACTATTACTAATTTAAAAAAATAAGTGATGATTTAATAAAGCATTTAGCTCTTCTAAGGTATTACAAACACTCATTAGAAGATCTCCTTTCTTGAACTGAGTATTCTAAACTGAGCACAGGGTTATACTTACCAAGTACACTCTTGATTTCAGCTGTCTGGAGCTTACACCATCTCCATGCACAAACTGTTCATTCCAGCTGTGCAGTGCATTGCAAGGAGGTACATGTTAACCTGGTTAACTTGACACAACAGATTTCCAACACGAAGAAACTCAGATGTCTCCTCTGCACTCCTATTTTGAGTTGGCCAGCAGCCCGGAGGAGCCCTAAGACGCACAGGGCAGCAAAAGATGGGCTAGAAGAATGTTTCTAATGTGTTTGGTCTAATACTAGATTTTCTTTCCATCCAGAAGTCCTGCTTGAAATAGAAGGGTGTTTTTTTGGGAGTGGTAGGTGTGCCTGTCACATGGAAGTGTACACTAAAGGAGCAGACTGTTTAACTTACACTCTCTTCTTCATCATTTTTCTGCAGGACTAGCATCTCTACTGAACTCTTCTTGTCAGATTATCCTCCTGACACATTCCTGGCAGTTCCTCTTTTGGCTGGCTTTGCCAGCCATCCTTCCCCATCTCTTTTTTTTAAACTCTGAATACATTCAGATGCTTTTCTGTACTCAGATTAATTTTGAGCACTTCAGCCCGTGTATTTCACTTTCCATAATTCAAATCAGGATCTCACCTCAGATATTATCTGCTGCTTTTAAACTTGGCATTGTATTAGTAACACGTTATTAATGGAGATTTTCTAAAGCAATAACTACTGGTGCCTGCATTTGGAGCCCAGTCATCACAGTGCCCTTGGAAACCAGGCCCACCCTGCCCCAGATAAAGAAGTAAAACTAATGCTCAGAATTCAAAAAGCCTATTTGGGTCCTCTTCACGCATATACCAGTCACCTCATCTTTGAAGGAAGGAATCCTCAAATCTCAATGTCATGGGCAGCTGAAAGCATTGACCCTCAGTTCTGGTGGACATTGGGCCGGCTTTGGAATCTAGGATGGGACAAGTTCAGATGGCAACATTTTGTGTGCTGGCAGTCTCTATGTTAGTACTGCAAGTAATGCAATGCATGTCTCTTAGCTTTTCCATTAACTGACCACGCATTTGCATGTAACTTATGGCACCATAAACAACTCAGAGACTTTCAGTCCTCTTGGTCATATATGTGTTTTCCCCCAATGATCAAAAAGCTCAAATATCAGAGGGAAGACAGACAGACAAAAGCATCTTCATACTAAAAGACCTCAGTTAAAGCTCCAGGCTGGGATTTTGACAAGATATTATGCTTGAATCCCACTGAAATGGGAACAGAGTATCTCACTTTTCTAAAGCACACAAGCCCAACAAAAGATGACAAAATCAAAGATGATAACAGTTTTTATAAGTCTCATTTCTTCCCAAAACAGTGTGAACAATGACACCAGGATGCTGGCATGGCTGAAGATTCAAAAAAATCAATGTTAACTTTAAACTGCCATTGTTGTTACTCCAAGCCCTTAATTTTTCCAGTCAAACTGGTTTGACACATTGGGAGGAGCTGTTCCAGTGGCAAAGCCACTGCTGACATTTAAGCAGCTGACAATACTTTTGCTCTTATAATAATACTTATAATACTTTTGCTTCTGACAAACTGAGAGAGTTGGGGTGGTTGTTGAGGAGGTTCTAGGAGACCTTACAGCAGCCTTCCAGTACCCAAAGGGAGCTTACAAGAAGGCTTTTTTAAAAGGGCATGTAGTGATAGAAAAAGAGTAATGGCTTCAAGCTAAAGAAGGATAAATTTAGATTAGATATAAGGAAGAAATTCTTCATTGTGAGGCATTGGAACAGGTTGCCTGGAAAAGCTGTGGATGCCTCATTCCTGGAAGCATTTAATGCCTTGCTTGGATGGGGCTTTGAACAAACCAGTCTAGTGGATGGTGCCAACCTAAACCTTTCAATGATTCTATGATCACCATTGATGCTTTTATCCTATTCCTTTCAGGCTAAGGAGCAGCCATAAAGACTATGTGTGTTATAGTGTAAAATGTGGGGAAGGAACTCTTCCACCTTTTGCCTGTGTACAATTTTTCCAATTTCATTTCTGCATCTTTACAATTTCTTCCATCCAACACTTAGTCCAGCCAGGGAGGGGAAGGTAAAAATGTAACATAGGCTGCTTTCTCAGCTAAGCTCAACACATAACCTAGAATTTCAGATTCAAGCAATAGCAGTAAACAGCCATTGTGGACAGGAATGATTACATAACAGAGCAGATGAGTTCAGGCTGAAGGGAGAGGAACTTTCCTTCATAATGGAAAATTAACTCAGAAAAGGTGGAAAATTTACAAGGAAACATTAAAATGCAAAATGAATACCCTTTGGTACTTTGCCTCAGAATTTACCCTCCCCCAGCTTTATTCTGCAGATAGGAAGTAGGAAACAAAAATAAAAATATTTCTGGCATGAACAGAGTTAAAAGAAAAGAGGCAGAGGGAGGGGGGCAGAATGACTGCTAAAAGTCCAAATTTCCACATCTGCTTTCAATTATACTTATGTCAAGTCATTTTATTATTTGACAAAACCAATCCAAGGAATTAAGCTTTTGTCGGATGCCTTGAAATGTCATTAAGTGTTCATACACAAACATACACACACAAATAAAGTCATGTTTTCCATCCAATATAAACGTGATTACAATCCTGAAGGAGAACAGGAGGAGCAAGATGTTACCAACTTGCAAACCGCCACTTCCCACTCTCCTGCCAACCTTGTCCTCTCACATAAGGCCAAAGCCAGGGTGAGGGCCCCCTTTCCCCAGCACAACCCAGGGTACATGGGCTGGGACCAGCAGGAGGAGGAAATGGGGAGCAAGCACTGCCGAGACAAGACTGGGAAGGAGGACGGGAGAAGTGTCCATTTACAAATTATAATTTTGTCAACAATCCAAATTTGGTTTTAAATTAAATATTAGCAATAAACTCAGAGAGAAAAGATTTCCAAACTGCATGACAAAGGAAGTGCTGGGAGCATATGTCTTTTCAACAACTCAGCAGATGTCTCTCTTTCTGTCCCAGTTATCCCAGCCCATTTAAGGTTCTCTATACTTTTAAGACCTGGAGCCCTCAGACTGTTGTTTGTATATTAGCTCCAGAAGAAATCCCTATAGAACTTCTGATGCTTTTATACAACACAACGTATGGCTTTGGTGGAAGGAGTAGAATTCTTTAACACATTCTGAAAAGAAATCAGTTCCAGTGGATGTGCCTCTCACTAGGAACTCCAAAATGGGGATTTGACACCAAGAGTCAACTAGTCACTTTAAAAAAATTAGGAAACTAAAAAACAGGGGGAAAAAAGTGCCTCTGATCATTTAATTTGTAGCTCATTTTAGAAAACACTGTTGTTTTACTGCTCAACAGGGTTGTGATCTCATGATAACAGCTGAGGAAATAAAATCTCTGTTTCTTTTGGCATTTTCTCATTTCAGGATCTGCAGGCTTGGTGACATTTTTCAATCTTTGTGCTGATATTACTGCAGACATTTCTCTGACTTTTCAGTATCTTATCAAAAGGGCAGCCCGATGAGTCCACCACTGTCACCTATTTGGGCCATAAAGCATAATCCAGGTCCTGAAGATTTTCCTTCCTCTGCTCTACAGACTCTCCCATGCAAACATTTGCTTCAAGAATTTTTTGACAGAATAAGGTCATAAGCTGTTCTTTCTTGAATGACAGTTAATGGTTTGCAAAATGAGATTTTCTCAGACAGCTTTCTTTTATACATTTGTATGTAATCTATTTTGTTCTCCTTGTAAGTATTGGCTGAAAGTCTTCTTATGCTGCTAATATAACACTGGGTTCCACATCCCAGTCTTTGTTCCCTCGATTCCACATGCCAGCTCCAGATACCACAACGTTCATGCTTTTGTTTTTCCTGCCTTTCCACAGCGACCCATGACCATTTTCCTTCCCATATCCTAAGTAACATACATGAAGTCCAAGCTCTGACAGATATGTTTATGACAGCAAATTGATGACTTGACTGCACTGCACATGGAACAACAGGGTTAATCCCAAGCAGTAAAATACAGATCTTAGTACATATCCCAGTGATACTGCTATCACATCTGTGGTGTAAAGCATCAGGATTTATTTGAAACCAACTCAGCTTCTAGAAGAGAAGCCCTAGCAGTCCAGTCACCTGAATGAATCAATAAATAAATAAATCTCCAAGAAACTATCTTATGTTGGAAATTTAAAAAGTCTATCCTTATTAGTTTTTCTAGACAAAAGTGGAGAGAGGGGAAAAACAAATTCAGGGGACATGATGGAAAATAAGTAAACAGACACTGCTTTAATATACATCTAATTTCACTAAGAATAGGAGCATTCAAGTCTAAGATATTAGAAATTAATAGAAGGAATAATTGTTTCTTGTTTGGTTGGGTGTTTTTACATTCTAAACAGGGAGGTGAGAAGACCTATCCCAAAATATATGCCTAAATAATATGTTTCTCTCAAAATCTCTCCTACTCAGGACCTAAATAACGACTTCAAAATGACCTGTCAATTCTTGTAAAACCTGGCTCCAGATCTTACCCTGTAAAGTGGGCTGTCCATCCAGAGGTGTTTGAGGTCTTCCAGACAAATTGGAAAAGTTCATCCAACTTCTTGAAAAAAAGTCACTGAAACGGCATGATTTTTACCTTCTCAACAAGGCTCCAAAAGGAAGAGAAGTTTCCTTTTGAAAGATCTTAATCAGCCAGGGGACACTGAACATCAGAAACTTGTTGCAGTGCAGCAACCCACCTACTTTTGCTGATTGGAAACATAGAGAAAAAATACATTTATTTCCTCTTTGAGACTTTTGATATATCTCATCCCTAATTTCATCATGTGTACTTATTTTTAAATACTTAAAGAGGCTGCAAAGTTTTCAGGATAAAGCATCTGTAGAGTGCTATAGACACTGTCTACACAAAACATCCAGACACTAATAGAATAGGAATAAGTGACTGTTGTAATAAAAATTACAAAACATATCAAAAGTGGGGGACCAGGAATTACTTAGACACATGGAACAATTGGAAGTCATTTACCATACTTGAGATGCTTGTGTGTTGCATAAAGCTTTCTCTGGTTACAAATACTGTTGTTTTTCACTGGAAGAAGGGAGGAGAAGGTAGAAATTTCCAGTGGGCTCTTGCTGATTGTGCTCACACCGTTTGTCTCTTTTGACTACGGCATAAACAATGGGTGAAAGCAAAAACACAGATCAGGGGTAAGTTTGAGACATTTAATTCCAAGGTGTGTCTACATGCTCAGGCTGCAAGCACCGCACCAGAGTATAAAAAAAATACTCAGAGAAGTCACTTGAACAGTAAGAGAAGAAAGGAAGATGAAACAAGAGGCAGGGGGGTAGCCCCCATCCCTCCCCCCCCCCCCAAAAAAAAAAAAAAAAAAAAAGTCAGGCAGAGAATGCAGCTCCAGAAGCTCTGGGTGGAAACATGGTCTGTAATTGTCTGTTGGACAATATGGCCCCAGGGCTTTGTTTGGGACCAAAAAACTGAACTGAGGGGTAGGGGGCAGAGGGGAAATTTGTTTGTCGGTTGCATTCCTTTAATAATAAAATCATGACTCACTGAATGACTGACACAGTTATGAATTAAGTGGTGGTATAGTGAGTTATCTCACACCTACCTTGGAACGCAGTCAGGAGGAAGAGTGTTTTTCAAGGGACAAAAAAATAGTCATTGAAATTGAAGGCTAGAACTAATGGGGAATTAAGTCACAGTAAACATTCATGGTGTACTTCTGAGTTTCGGTATGATCTCATATACCATATCACATTCACTCAGGAGTAGGGGCAGGGTAGCATGGTTCCGGAAATCCTCTTATTACAGCAAGGATTTGTGGTCTCACTTTACAAAGCAATATTTATTCAGCAAGGCTAAAACCAGTTGAATTCAAGGATTTGCATGAGTTCTCCTCTGCTGGAGAGAACTCAGTCTTTAACTGAAATAAAGTGTTGCTGCTTCACAATACAAATGCAGCACTTCTACCCTATTCTAAGTGAGGATGTGGCTGGGTCACATCAGGACAATGTGGAGATGAGTCCTTTTCAGGGACCCAGGCATGGCAGATGAGATGCAACAGGGCGAACACAACTTAGGTGGATGTAACCCTTCTCTTTTCCTTTAATCTCTAACTCTTGGAGCCAAAGTTAGAGAGTGTTGATAATCCAGGAGAAAAGATAAAATTGGGAAGAAGACATTTGGAAGGGATGTCAGAAATTAAATGTTTTCACAGGACACACATTGATGTTCTAGAGGTGGCTCAACCCAGCTAGACCACTATCAGACAGGAAAAACCTAAGTATCCTGACCTTTTAGAGCTACTCACCAGCATCTTTAAAATGGATGAGTTTGTATAGTGAATTCTCTACTCCTAGCCTGTTAACTAAACAGTGATTTGAAAATGGGCCAAGATGTGGAATGTTGAAGAACTGGGAAGACCAAGGGCAAAATACAAAATAAAATGAAAACCTAAAAATGCACCCTATTTTTATAAAACGAACATACTCCCTTGTGCCTGTAACACACAGAGACGTCAAAGAAACCTGGTGGTCCCAAATAACTCTTTGTACCAGTTTTTCAGCCCTGACTATTTACATACAAGTGAATTTACAGAAGTGGCTTTCCGTGTTGTTCTCCCTAAGTGACTTGGGTCACATGGGGATGAATGAGATTTTTCCCACAAAGAAAACAAGTCATTTGACAAGAGGGGCAGCAGAATCTACCAGATCTGGAGCAAGCCATCTTATTTACTTCCCTTGCATGATGTCAACTGCATGCACTGGCAGTGTGCCTGTCATGACTCCAAACTTAACAAGTGCTGCACTGGGAGACACTTCTCTTCTGCATGTTCTTGGTCTTGTTCTCTTTGCTCAGAACAGATCCTGTCTCCAAGGATATATTCTCATGTATTTTTCAGCCCACAGCACTCCAGCTTATCTCCAGTACTCATTTGTCTCCTCTCACATGAGGCCTAACACCTCAGATGCATTCATTTTTCATGTTTTTAATTCTATTTCACAGTAAGGTAGTTGGAACAATGCAAGGACCACTGCTCAGGTGATCATCTGGAAGCCTCAAGCTCTGTCACCCTGTCCAAGGCCAGTGCTCTGTCAATTGAATTTTCTTCATCTCAAGTTTAATGAAACTGAGACTTTGACTTCAGGAGACAGTCCCACCAGATTTGCTTACCAGCCCCTATGAGCAGAACATGATCTTTTGAAGTGGAGCTTTATTTTGAGTGCAACAAAGAGCACTCTGGTATTCAATACACGCATTCCTAATGCATCTATAGTACTGTGGCCTCTCTTAAGACTCATGGGGTCAGAGGTTTCTGGTCTAACCCTAAAACACAGAATAAGTTCAAATAGAGCAAGGTAGATACTATTTCTGCATATTCATTTATTAAATTCATCTGTCCTATAGAGCCCTGTAAGGCTGTCTTCACTTTTTACTAAATAAGAATATACTTTAAATTTTCTGCTCTAAAACAGTAGGCACACAAACAACAATCAAGGGTTAACCAGGGTGCTATACATTTAGACACTAGTTCACTCAACAACAACCTATAGATATCTCATCTTCTTAAACAACTAATTTTCTATTTACCTAGTTAGAATTTTGGGTCAGAATTCCAATTGTTTTTTTACTTACTGTGGTCTTTTTTTTTTAATCAACTCTTAAAAGAAGTCAGAAAAAAAGCCAGATGAAAGTTTCAGTTTACCACTCTATCAACTGAATAATGAGGCTGGCACAAGTGAACAGAGATATTTTGCGGCTCTATAAGCAGAACTGGAACCAGAATTCTCTTCATAATTTTGTTTGCTGCATCCTAAGCTGTTGTTATGGGAAATGAAGGTAAAATTCAGTAACTATCATAAAATCATAGAATCATAGAATGGTTTGGATTGGAAGTGACCATAAAGATCATACAGTTCCAATGGGAAGGAACACTTTCCACTAGACCAGATTGCTCAGAACCCCATCCAGCCTGGCCTTGAATATTTCTAAGGATGGGGCATTCACAGCTTCTCTGGGTAATCTGTTCCTGTGCCTCGTCACCCTCTGAGAAAACTATTTTCCCTAACATCTAATCTAAACCTCTCATTTTTTAGTTTAAAATCACTCTAGTCCTATTACTATTTGGGTCTATAATTACAAACTGCCTGATGCCAGCATAGTGTCTAGTTTTCACTTGAACATACATTTGTTATTAAAATTAGAGCCAGGCAAACCTAGAGCTAAAAAATCATCCAGTGTGTGTGCTATAGGTGGTTATCAACTTTATCATTCCCTTGCTGCTGCAAGTGAAATATGAATAAGCATAGGAATAAGGAGCCACACTATTCCAGTGCTGAGATCCAGATTTAAAAGTATGTGCACTTAGAACCTGAGGCCAGCTCCATTTCAATGCCAAACCAGGAAACTTCACACTCAAAGCAAGACCTGAACCAGAAAGGCCATGCTGGATGCTTTCACCCTGCCATTAGGAGCAGAAGAGGACAGGCAGCTCAAGGGGCTGCTTGGCACCTAACATTTAAGGGGATTGCAGAGTAGGAGACCACAGGCAGGGGGTACTGCAGGATACTGGGGATACTACCAGGAGTACCCAGTAATTCAACCAGGTGCCCGATGCCACTTTACCTGCTGCTTGTGCCAGATTACTGTGCTTTCCCACAGTGCTCTCCCCTTCTCTCTCTCACACTCCAGCATGCAAGTTCTCTGCTAGCACAGGCTGCTGGTGTTCTACACTGCATTAAGCAGACACCATCACTGTGCTCCAGCTTCCTGCTTGGGATGCAAACATTTTCAGGTGCCTGTAAAGAAGACCAGCAGTCACAGTGCTAGCAGCAAGTCAGTGCCTCTCTAACCCTAACACCTGCTGCCAAACCAAACAAAAACACCCAGTGTGCAAACACTGGATATCCATCAGGGAAAGAGGAGGAAAGAGACATTATCTGTCATTTCCCTCTGTCATCTGTACAGCTGTTAAGCAAACACCAACTAGTTAATTCTCTGGGTCTGTTGATAATATAAGAAGCACTTCCAACTCTAAAGGCTGCTAATGACCAACTGCACCTCTCAGCTGGAAAACACTGTTAATTTCCATTTCAGATGGACATTGCCACGCTAGTGTAAAGACTACACTTTGTAGGTGCTTTTTAATGTTCTTTTACCTCACCTTCTCTTTTGCATAATATAGCAGCTTCCTCTCAGCCCATCCAATTTTGTGACCCCTGAGAGCTAAAATTCCCTTTTTTTGAAAAATCACCTTTTCTTGCCATCCAAAGGAACAGAATTCATGAACACAAAGGCAGTCCCACTGTCAGACCTGCTAGAATAAAACATACGTAAGAAAGTTTTCAAAGTTTCTCCTAATAAAACCCCTATGAACCTGAAAGACCAAGTTTTCTGTAACTACTTTTTATGTATGACACTTGTCCAAAAATCTGAGGAAAGTTTAGAGCAAACTGGGAGCATTTGGATAAAACAGGTTTTCAAGAAACTGTACTGATTTGTGGAATCAGTGAGGATACATGGACAAATGGCAGCTTTGGATTAAGCAGAAATCTTCTGGTTTTGCTCAGAAGCTAACTTTACAGACTTCTCATACAGCTCTTCATAGGGACACCAGGGACCTGGCCTAAGCCATGTGTGCCTTCTTCAGGTCAAAGACACACTGACAAACTTCATAGCCAGGCACTTAGTCTGGACACCTGTCTATATTCAGGGGAAAGTCTCTGACTTATTCCTACAGGAACTTCACTGCATTGCTAATCAAGCACACTCAATCACTCTCCTGCAACTCAGCTGAAAGCCCCACATCTATACTGGGAGACTACTGTCTCGTTCTTTGTGAGGAAAAATAAATAAATTAAAAATTTTTTTTAGAAAGGCCTTGGATTCACTTCCATGAACAGAATGTATCTATTTAATGAAATAATTTTTTTAAAAAATTTTAAATCTCTGAACATTTTAATAAGAATGGAAAACTGATCTGTCCTCTGTAATCCTGGTTTTCTGCCTTGGGCCAGCACTTGGGATAAACATAGATATCCCACAGTATGATTTTTACAAACAGTATTAACAAACCCAGAACAGATGAAGAAAATGGCAGCATATTCTATTGGGCTGTGTGGAGAAATTCATATACAATACTATGAAATTTACTTGCATGTAACATATGCTTCTCATGATACAATGTATATGCATTATTTTGTTTGTTTTCAGGAATGGTGCAAAAGAGAGGGAACAAATATTTTTGCTCTAAAGGAAAACAGTGTTTATAGTAATCTACAGAGTAACATGGGTCACTATGAACTCATCAGACCATCACTGCCTTCTCCAGGCTGCCTCTTTGCAGAGGCTGCATGCAGCTCAGAGCCTGCACAGCAGGCTGTCACCATCCTCACAGAGATCCCAGCAATGCACTAGAGATGTGGTTTCTCTTTCCAGGACATCCACTCCCCTGCACTAACAAAACTGCCAGCCAGCAAAGGGGGCTTGTAAATCTGGGCAGGAGGATTTCCTCCAAACCTGGATTCAGACTTCAGAGCAGATCCCCAGAGCAGCCACAAATCTCACTACCACCAGTCAAAGGTAAAACTCATTTCTTCCTTTCCCTTCACCACATTGATACGCATGAACATATTGTCTGGCAAATGGAAGTTACACAGCAATTTCAGCACAGAGAAAGAAAAAGATGGCTTAAAATAAAAAGGGTCCTAAAACATATGGGACATTATGCCTGCACATAAATAAATACATTAGGAGTAAGTATGTATTCCAGCAGTCTAAACCACGTAATTACCTCTGAGTGTAGATAGGCCACAACCCTGGTCTAAGTGATGAAATTTAAAATCTGCCATTACAAAACAGTGGCCTGAAACATTATATAAGTGACGTGAGTTAAGGATGGAGTAACAGTCTTTACACTCAATTTCCTGGCTTTCCTTGGTTTGCGTCACACCCTTAATGTTATTTCAACATTGCATTTTATCCTCTAAATTAAATGTACAGTAGGTGTTTTGTATTTAATTTCCTTACTGTTTTTTCCCCTCCTAATGGAAAAAGAATGGAAGAGATTCATGAAAGGTTATAAAACACACATTGTGTACTAGAGAGGCTGGAGTAGCTCTTTTGGAGCCTTTTCATTCTCCTGGGAAAATATGTAATTAGGTAGTTTTTTAACATGTGTATTATATACTGAATTACATGTATTTATATATTTCTCAAAGGAGTATTGCTTACACAATAGCCTGGAGCAACTCTTCTGGAGCCATTTGGGTCTATCATGTAATTATGTACTTAAGACCCATTTATAGTAAATTTTGTTGTGCCTATATAGTAGGTTTTTATTTTTATTTAAGATTAATTTTAAGGCTTGTGAGGGGTGCTACACTGACAGCCATAGAGACTGCAAGCTTCTGTTTATTTACAGAAAGGGAAAATATGGGTAATGAAGATATCTGTGGACATCCCCAGACTACCCCTCCAAAATTTATCTTATCTCTGGTTTTGGGAACAACTCTCCAAAGTAGGTGGTAAATGAGTCAGTATTCAGCTTTCTTAGCAATTTGTTAAAGCAGGTTTGGGGATGAGGACATCCATCCGCCTGGAACTGGACTAATACCAAAAAATTATTTCACATAGGCTGCTAAGTATTTGCCATCTGCTAATCTGCAATTTATCTCATTTCATTTTCTCTTCTTATATAGGAAAAAAACCCACACTTGGAAGTTGGATTACTGTAAGAATTTAGGTGCTATGAATCAGACATAGGCCCTATAGAAAATGGTAATTACATATGTTTGTACTCTCCCAAGATACAGCTTTTTGATTCTTCAAAAAATCAGAAATAATTTAAGAGCTCTGTGGCTTTTTTTTCTTTCCTGGGAAGAAAGAATGCAAAGCCAATATACTTTTCTGCTGAAATCATAAACAAATAAACTCTCTGCTCCTCCAAATATGCTAAATGACAATGTGATGCTGACAAGAAAGCACAGTGACAGCTGTAATGTGAATGCATGGATATGTGTAATTTTATGTCATTTAAAGTCCTAAGAATGGCTTGCTTTGAATGATAGAAAGTGGACATTACATCAAGCAATAGTGCTGGACAAATAACAGACTTTCTTAACCAAAAAAAATTGATACCAACTCTGAAACTTGTTTGATACCTCTCCTCCCAAATGTAATTCCATTTTACATGGATTTATTTTTCTTTTTAAACTATCTTGGTTATTTAAGATGTGTCTGTCAGATTTTTCTTTGTTGTTTCTTTTTTAACAGCCTTGTTTTAAACAAAGCATAAGAAAATATTTTTCAAAAATGTTGAAGGAATTCTGCATTTCTCAAGTAACACTTTTTATTTAAAGTGTTGAAAAAAGCTTACCTTTCTACACAATTCTGTAGTATTCTACAGAATTATCTTTCTTTAATTAAAATATGACTGGCATTCAGCCCAATATGTGAAGTTTTAAAACCTTCTAAAACTAATTTTTGGGAAAACCTTATATACACGGAAAAGCCTTCATCACAGACTGCTAAGGAGCATTCAAGAGCAAAATATTCCTTTCCTTTTCTTAACACCATGCTGTGAGGGAAATGCATGGAAAGCAAGGTTAATGATGAAGGTCAGGACCAGAAAAGTTAGAGTTTTTTTATTCTCTTGGGGCAATGATCTCTAGCAGAAATATTGTACCTTTTCCTTACTGAGGTCTGGCAATGGCATGACACAGTAGCACACCATGGACAATGTGAATACAAGACACATTTCCTATCCTACATAGAAGGAACATATGATGTGCAAGGAAAAGCAATCAAAACCCAGAGAAAATTACTATAATTGACACACTGCTGACTGTGTACCACTGCAATCTTTTTTAAGGTTGTCTTTAGCTATGCATTTTGCCAGATTAAATCTCAGTACAGAAAGTACCTTTGTGCACAGAGTACAAATTTCAGCAAGTTACATCTGACTAAAATCAAAGCTACCAAAGTACTATGTGTCAATCTGCTTCCCAGGAGGCTATTTCTGTGCCTGCTTCAGATTTTTCTCCTCAGCTCTTTCTGCAATAGAAAGGTCCACCACCAAGTTTACAGGCATTTACTTTTTGAGTTTTAGGAAAGAGAGAAGTGCCTAAAATATCACTGACAAATAAAGGAACAAGCCTGGAAAAATTCAGCTCAAAAGCCAAAGATTCCAAATGAAATTAATGACAGAAAAGAGTGGGTAAAAAGAGAAAGGCTGTTAAGTTTCATGGGTGCTGTCATTCAAGAGGATGAAAGCAGCAGACCCTACAATTAAAAACCAAAATCTTGGCATCTTGACATCATCATGCCAACCTCCAAATCCCCAAATCCTCTGCATTCTGGTTTCTTTATCTGTTAAGTGTGTATAATAGTGTTAGTCTAACTGCAGCATAGAAAGAAATGTTTAATTATGAGCATGAGCTTTAAAGATCGTAAGATTTTTTAGCAACATTTTAAAAAGTCATTTTAGTTATTTAAAACTCCCTTCTTCTCTGTGCTGTTACTTTTGAGACACTTCTGCCATTTTCAGTCAGGGAAGCTAGTTTTCCTTCCTGGGGTTACACAATTAAAAGCCTAATCTTGCATCCCTTCCTTACAGGAGGAATCTTATTGACATGAAAGCTCCTAAGATATCAAGTAGGCATTTTAGCATCAACAGTTAAAACAAACACAGGTGCAAGAGGTGCAGGAAACTTCCCCAGACCATTAAAGGACACTTAAATAGAGCTATAATTTACCACCAGTGCTTCATTTTTAGCAGGAGAATGTTCTTCTCATGTCAGGGGATGACCACCAGTGGCAGGACAAGTCTGTCACTGCTGTACCAGTGTGAGCGCTTAGGAACACAGGACCAGAGTGAAACTATGTAGCCATGAAGTTTGGGTCACTGTGGGTGCTTGTAGAACATCATCCCTCTCTTTGTCTACAAAAAGTACTGCATGCCCTTGTTGCTCCTACTGGGAGGCAGTTTTTATAACCTCACTGTACTGAGGGGTAGAAATCATCTGATTTCCATTTTAATCCTACTCAGGGCCAAGTTTATGCCCACTTGTTCTTATGCAAATATTGCTCTTGGGTTTAAATAGCTTTTTTCCCTCTCTGGCATTTAGCCCTGGATGTATTTATAGAGTGCTGTCAAATAGTCTCTCAACTCTATTTTGCTAAACTAAACAAGCCAATCTCTTCTAGTTCCTTCCCATAGGATAGGATTTTCAATCTTTTAATATCCACAGTAGACTTTCCATATGTTCTAGTTTTATTTCAACTTTAACACAGTTATTTTAAAATAAGTATGCAATATTACAAAATATGCTTTCCAGTGTTCTGTACAATGGTACAGGCCTTGACTACTGTCTTGCCCGACACACTTGACTTCTCTGCCATTTTATCTCTGTCGCATCATCACCATGTTACTAGCTAGAATAGGATGGACAGACTTAACCATGAAGTTTTAGCCCAAAACTCAACCATACACAGTAGTAGCTCTGTTAGGTAAGCATTAAGTTTAGGGCATTTCCAATCCTCATCACTCCAATTTCCTAATATGTTGAAAAGAGAATTTTCACTGGCACATGTGCAACATCTCCTTTTTAAGGTGAATGCTGACTATTAAGAAACAAGAAAGTAAGATGCTCCACCAAAGTTGATCTTTTCTCCTCCCCCAGCCTCCCCCAGCCCTAACTAGATGAGGCTCTTTGTTCAGATATCTGCTTTTATTTTGAAACTAGAGAAATACTAAGTTGTCACCAGCTACTAGTCTTGATGAATCCATCTACATCCACAGATTTAGACAGGAATAGTTCAGCCCACTGTCTCTCCCTATCACTGCTGTCCCTGCATAGCAGAGCACCATTTGAAGTGCTGGAGGCTGGTGAACCTTTTGCTGTCACAACAGCAGTTCCAAGGCTGCATTAGTTCTGCCCAGCTTTCCAGCATGCTTCCCTTCAAACCACAGCTAAGCTACAGGCACTCTGTTCCACTCTCAGCTACTCTGTGACAAAATAAAAATCAGTCAAATGGAACAGAAACCCCAGAGCAGTAGCCAGCTCGTGTTGCTCTCACCAGCTGTGACAGCCATGAAGTAGCAGTGGAGTAGCAGGTAATGTGTGCACATACATGGCAGTGCTACAACAGCAGCATAAACCCAAGTGCTATTGATGGGTGCACCACTCTCTCCTCTCTGCACCCAACTGCTCCCCAAGGCCTTGAAGCATTTTGTCTTGATCCTAATTTTATCTTTCCCCTCTCCAAAACTAGTCCTCAAGCCAGTGCCCAAAGAGGCAATCTCTTGGTGACAAAGTAAATGTAGCTGCCCAAATACTACAGGTCTGATGAGCATTTAGCCTGAATAAGTATTTCTTCAAGAATCCTCAGCCACTCACGGTTACAGAGCATGCTTCAAGAATACAAATATATTAATAGCATCCACAAGATGTTTCTTCTTCACGTTGTTTTCCCTGTGGTGCCAATGAAGGATGCTTCTTAAGGAACTCACCAGGGGAAGCATTTGGCAACAAGATGACATCAGCCTATGGTGCTAAGAGAATAGATAAGTTAAACAGCTAAGAGCAGATAAGATAACACAACAACGAGCAGTAGTAAAGCACTGTAAGTTACCAATTATCAGCATTACTTGATGTGATCTAACTAACTGTGGTCTGTTTTCTCTTCTATTTCAACTCACATACATTGCCTTGACACCTTCACAGGCTTGGATTTCTTCGAAGTGTAAATGTAACTTTCAGTTAAAACATTCCTTTAATATTTTACCCGCACATCACTGAGCAGTGCAAATATTTAACTTTCTCATTTTTTATTCTTAAAATAAAAGGAACCATCATACAAGAAATAAAGAATTTGCTTCAGCATCACCAAATCACCAATAATATATGTCAGATATAGTTTACCTTGAAGTTCAGGCTTTAGATTCACCCATCCAATCAAGTAGGATGCTAAGTGCAGCTAATCAGGAATTTTGAACTTCCACAGCACTAGAAGGTGGCTCAAGTCCTACGAATACACAGGAACACAGCACTGAAGAGAGCAGGGACCAACAGAACAGCAGCAACAAATTATTAATGAAAATATTATTCTGACAGATCTTATAACAACATTTACAGCAAGCAGAGCTCTTGCACACAAGTTGGATGCTGAGGGAAGCAATCAGATTCCCCATCTTATAAATACAATACATATACTAAAATATTACTGTTTGATATATTATATGCTTTTAGTGATTGCATACAACTGTTCACCTGTATGTATTTTTTTATATCTAGTGAACAGAAATTTCACAATTAAATTTAATGACCAATAGTTTGAAGAGATAGAAAAGGATACCTTTATTTAAGAGATCCTGTTTGGGTCCTTTCAAATCAATAACTTCCTTATTAGTTTTTACAATATTTATTCTGTTACTAAATAAAATAAAAATGTGTTGTTTCCACTCTTAACTTTTGGTAAAATAAGAAGGTTAACATCACAGATTTGGATGAAATCAGAACTCATCTTGAACCAGAGATGATCTTCACTACAAGAAAGAGCAGAAAGAGCACATCAAACTTACAGATTCTCCTTTTTATTTCAAGTGCCTTGTAACTTTTTGGAGGGTTGGTACAGGTGTTGTTTCAGAGTTTGAGTTTTTGGTTTTTTGCTTGCTCGTTTTATCGCTTTTAGTAAATCTGGGGAAATATTAGTTGAGTCACATGAATTTCCCTGTAGATTGTCCCAGCA
Source organism: Sterrhoptilus dennistouni (assembly GCA_013397095.1). NCBI lineage: Eukaryota > Metazoa > Chordata > Aves > Passeriformes > Zosteropidae > Sterrhoptilus > Sterrhoptilus dennistouni. The sequence continues at coordinate 85,251 of VWZU01000595.1, forward strand.
GCAGCTGATATTTCTTTGAAGAATGATCTCTAACACAACATAAATATTTGGCAGTCATCTACACTGAAACTTGAAACACTCCAGAAATTCTAAGGAATGGATATATCAAAGATACTCTCAAATCTGGATGCTCAGTTCCCTTGCAAAGAATCTCTGAAAAAATATTTGTGAAAATTGGGAAACTCAACATTCCAACACAAGAAATTTCCACAAAATCCTGACAAAAGATTAAAGTCATGAGATGCAAGAATTCAAAATTTATACGCTTTTTTTTATTATTCATCCTTCTTAAACACATAAATAAAATCTGAAAATCTCTTTATTCCTAAAAACAGAGTCTTTCATAGCAAACAACAACAATGATTAAAAAAACCCTAAAAATCTGCAACATGCCTACCATTATGGCTTGAAGTGTAAATTTCCATCTGGGAGAAATAGGCATTTGCTTTTTTTATCTCCTTATAGCCAATATTATAAAATATCATCCATCCATTTTAGGGCCTTTTATTGTCAAGTGTATGAGAATATATGCTTTCCCCTTCCTGGATTAGATAGTGAAATTAAAAGGCCTTTGTGAGATTTTTGATGTCCTTCAAACTTTCCTCTCTCATCTTTGGGGGACATCATCCTCCCCTCAAAAACAAACAAATAAAACAATAAAAACCCCATAGCAAACAACAACAACAACCACCAAAAAGCAAAAAAGTCCCACTTGTAAATCACTCTAAGCAGTTGCCACTGATATTCGGACAAGTTTTATAAAGTTTTTATTACAAGAGAAGAGTGCTACTGAAGTATGTGCTTGATAAAGATGGTTCAGTTTCTGAGCTAATCGGATTTCTGGGACTTGTTCTACTCTATCTTATTGTGACTCACCAAATAGCTTTCCCAGCTTCCTCCTCCACCATAGCATAATTGAAACTCAAAAATTATAGTTATGGCACAGATCACTGCCATGAATTGTGGAGTTTTTGCAGCACCACAGTTGTAATTGTCAAGCAGCACTAACAAGAGCTAAACAGCATAGAGGGTTAGAAATGCTTTTGACTGCCTCATCTACCATTCTTATGCTTATGGGTCTCTCCACTGAGAAGAGCAGGATCTGAATCCAGGTCCTAGGTATTAGGTACATTGTATTATGGCTACTTATAATTATGGCTAACTATTGGGTAAAACTTGATGACTCCAAGCTGAGTGGTGCAGTGGACACAGCTGAGAGACAGGATGCCACTTAGGGAACCTTGGAAAAGCTCAAGAAGTGGGATCATGTCGACCTCAATGCTCAAAAAGGCCCGGGGCAAGATCCTCAGCCTGAGTCAGGGCAACCCCCGACATCAATGTAGGCTGGGGGAAAAAGAGGTGAAGAAGGACTTGAAGATGCTGCTGGAAGAAAACCTGTACATGGCCTGGCAATGTGGGCTTACAGCACAGAAATCCAGCCGTGTCCTGGGCCACAGCAAAAGCAGCTTGGCCAGTAGGGTGAGGGAGATGATTCTGCCATTCTACTCTGCTCTGATGAGATTCCACCTGGAATGCTGCACCCAGCTCTGAGGTCCTCAGTACAGAAAAGACAGTGGACCTCATTCACCTGTTCCAAGTGAGGATGATCAGAGGGCTGGAGCACCTCTCCTGCAAGGAAAGGCTGAGAGACTTGTGGTTGTTCAGCCTAGAGCAGGAGAAGACACCAGGAAAATTTATTGCAGCCTTTCAATACTGAAAGGCTTTTAAGAAAGTTGGGGACTGACCTTTTATTAGAGCATGTTTCAAAGGGACAAAGCACTACCATTTTAGAGGAACATGGGACAGTCATTTTAGACTAAACTAGGGTAGATTCAGACTAGATATATTGAAGAAATTTTTTTATAATTAGAATAATGAAAGACTGGGACAGGTTGCCCAGAGAGGTGGTCGATACGCCATCCCTGGAACCACCAAAGGTCAGGTTGGACAAAGCAACCTCATCAAGTTAAGGATGTTTCTGCTCATTTTGAGAGGGTTGGACTAGATGGCATTTAAAGGTCCCTTCCAACCCAAACCCATAATTGGGTTTTGTGTTGAAAGCTCCTAAGCTATGTTTTGTTATGAGGAGGTATTTTTGTTTTAAAAGTCATTATGATAAAGAGCCTAAACGTACTCAGATGATAAATACAGGCTCAGTAAAAATTGACCATGCCTTTAAAATAAGTGTACATGTCTGATAACATTTCATAAAAAAATATTGGTGTTCCTTTTCTTAATAGAATAAGCCAAAAGCAGGAAGGGAAGGGAAGGGAGGCACCAGGGAATCTTGGGATGTCCAATTTACTGTAAGTGGGCTCAATTTCCTAGTGTTCTTTGTCTTGCAAGGGGCAAGAAGGTTGAATAGCATTTCAGTGGGTATGGCTGCTGGTTTATAAGAAATATACCAGAAAAGCAGTCTAAGGCATGAACAATACTCTTAATAACGCTTTATTTTTATGTTTTTCCACACAGATAAAAGACTCTGCTTTGCAGCCAGAGTGACAGATAGTTGCCACACCAATAGTTATCATACCAAATCAAATCTGTTTATCTTCATTTAAACAAGCTAGATTTCTAAAGGTTTTGTTATCCCTTGAGCTGGAAGAAGAACTTCTCTTATTTATATTAGTTGCTTAAAACTCCCCTGTGTTATGTGCTGCACAGTGGTATAGTAAGAGCGTTCCATCCCGAATCACTCACCATATAAACATAGGAGATACAGGAGATATTTTTCTTGCTTCTAGTAATACAGACCCAAATCAGGGAGTGACCTAAGCTTGCTCAAGGTCATATAGGAAACCTGTAGTACAGCTGCATTTTTATTTTTTTTTCTCTGACCTGTCAGATGCTGCTGTTGCTGTTACCAACAGGATTGGTGTCACCCCTTGAAAGAGATTGAAGCTGTCACTACATGTTCATGGATGTAATGTTCACTTGCATTTGTCTGCCAGCCCTACCCACATGCAGCCCCAGATTTATTCCAAAGCATTAGGTTCCAGTGAAGCTGTTGCACTTGTATGCTGGGAGCATTCATAACACTTTAAAAGATAGTTCCTCCATAGCAGTCTCCTACCACAAAACCCAGGGTGCCAGTTTTCCATTGCAAGTGTAAGAGCTGCTCTAAAGGAATGCCTATGGATATTCCTTGAAACACAAACCCAGTGTAATTTTACAAATAAATTGAGACACCGTTCAATTCCCAGCACAGACTGGTTACTGTGCACAGTAGAAGGGAAAACTATTGATCAGGGCAGCTGATATAGCTGCAGTGATACAAATCCTTTAAGAAAAACCCATGCTAATGAATCCTCTCTTTTCAGTAGTGCACCGTGAGTTTGGAGAATACAAAAAACACCACATGAATATTAATTAAACACAAGGTAAAGCTCTAAATAATTTTAACAGTAATCATGGTACTCTTGAAGGCCTGATTACCCATTGTGGATGTGTGGCCTCACCTGGCATGTTCCTCAAGATCTTCTTTCCATTACACCCCTGCTCATAGCCACTATCCCAAACATTTCCACAATAGATATAGTTCCAACATGTATTTCAAGGGGAATTCTGGAAATAAGGATACGCCTGCCACTTCCACAGGCCATTAATTCTGGGACAGAAAATCACTGAATACAAGCTCTTGGCATTTCAATGCTCTGACAAGCACTGAAGAGCCAAAGTGAGCACCTGTCCAGCTGCTTAGGGCCTTCATCACAGGCAGTATCACAGCCATTAAAATTAGGCTTGGGCTCATAAAAGTCTATTGCACGCCGAAGTTGCTTGATAGAAAGTAAACATTGACTGCATATTCTGTTACAGCACATGAACAGCAGGGTACTTTTTTAAGGCCAGTACAGCTATTACATATGTACTTTTTTAAAAAGAAAGTCTGAGCTAGCAAAAGTCACTTCAAAATGTATCAAAGAATCATCACCACACTCATTTTAAGAGCAGGACTGACATAAGTGCTAGTGCAAAACATCAACAAAGCAGAGCATAAATCTTTTGAGCCCAGAAAAGACTCTTTACAGAGGTTATTTTTCCTTCTATAGAGCAACAATGTAATCTTCAAGCAAACAGAACAAGTGAAGGAATGACTGACTGAAAGCCAGGCTTGTTTTTCACCAGTGTAAAAGCATTCACATCCTGGAACAAACAGTAAGTTATTCCCTTCCTTCATCTTCCTGTAATTACAGCTTTTGGAAAGAAAACCTATTTTGAAAGGATGATATCTTCATACATGTACATTCATTTTACATATAGTATACATATATATTCATATTCACATATATGAATGTCCATTGCAGGTAGAGGTGTTTATACTTATTGCCTCAACATTCAACCTTCTCTGTGAATCACAGTGATGCACATAACGTCTATTTCATCTTTTTAAGTATGCAGTTACTGTGATTAAATAATCACAGAATATTAAGGAGCTGGAACAGATCCATATGTGAGGCTGTTCTTTGGGACAGCAGGGAAATAAGGGACAAATCCAAAATAAAAGTTTGGGGAATCCTAATAAATTTTACACAGGCAAAAGCCTCTCCAGTAACACGAAGCTGATTACCAGCATGTGCTTGTTTACTGAGGCACGGATTGTTGTTTCAACTACCTTTAAATTCCCAGCATGCTGCAGCCTTCAAACCTCTGACACAAGGACTTCTACTAGTAATGATCTCGGCAGCCTCCCTCCAGCCAGGGGGAAGCGTGAAGCATGGGAAATTTCAAAGTAGCAGACAGAAAAGGCTTTGCAGGGAAAAGGAGACAGATCTTTATACAGGACCAGAGCAGGCCAGGTATGTAAACATTTGCACAGCTATAAGCTGTGGGAGCACTCCCGTTGTAATCAACAAGATCTCTTAAACACGCTTAACATGAGGCTTGTGCTTACATACCTGGCATAAATGGAGACAGAACAAGCAACTGCGGGGCCTGCTTACAGGGGGGCTCTTCAGTGCACACCCACAGGCAGCCACGGGGCCAAAGACCCAGATCCACATGTTCCTAAAAGTGACTGATAGTTCTGCATGGTCAGTTAGGGTAAGGCTGATATTTACAGATATGGAAACAAATATCTAAGAATATATATATATTCTATATGTGTGCACATGTACACTTATATATATATCAGGTCATAAGCTACTCATAATTTCTGAGATTCCCAAACCTAAAAGCAGATACTGCTACAAACTGGGCCCTAAATATCAAGTACCAATGATGTTTAAGTGCTACTTAATTAAATCAGAAGAGAAATAGCATTCATATGTTGATTCAGTCATTCAGAAGGATTTTATACATTCACAGCAAGAACATAACGTACTTTTTAAGCACTCCAAGTTTTCACCTGATGGCTTTTTATTGGCAAAAATGCCTCATCTCTGCATTCAAACAAAAGAGTTGTTGTTTTATCTAGTCTTTTTAGGTTAGGTACCTACTGCCTAGATACACCCCATACCTTTCTCTTACATTCTGTAGCCCAGAGCATCATAGCACATAGGGCACTTGCTCCACAAAAGTGACCTTTGTCCTCAACAATATCCTACCAAGGACACTAATGGCAGAAGCCATGACAAACTGAGTTGATACTCTGAATGCTTCAGTGAAACAGAGACACATTAGTGAAATGCAGATTAGCATAAAATATATTTATTTGAGTCCCAAACAGACCTGTGAGGCTCAGTTATCTGCGAAACAGGAGCAGAACTTTGACCAGAGCTTTTTACAGATGGAAATACTAAAGCCTGCACTACATAAAAGGAATACCTGATGTATCACATACCATGAAAAAGAACAAGTTAAAATTAATAGACATATGGAATACACATGTGTAAGTAAAAATTGAGGGTTAGTTAATTACTCATATAGTATTATACAATCAATGAAGAGAGCTTAAAGGTCAGCCTGAGCTCCAGAATTTTCAAGTCAAAAAGAGTCCACTACTCATCTTGAAGAACTAGATTAATTGCATGCAACAAAATGTTTTAATAACAGGATGTAACAAGAAAAATAAAATAAAAAAAAGAAGACAAAATTAATCAAGACACATAATCCAAACCTACACCAAATTTCTAGGTAATAACAAGGGAAAAAAGAGAAATATCATGTTTAGAATTTGATTAAAAAGATAATTCTTTATTTTTCTTCAAGAAATTAAGTTTAAGGAATTTTTCCTTAACCAGAAACTGGAATCCCAAATAGAAATTTAGTTTTTTCAAGCATTAGCTGATTTCCTTCAATTTTTGTTTTTTTTAAAGGCAACTACACCACATGCATTGAGTAGCATTTAAAAAAACCAAAACAAACAAACGAACAACAACAAAAAAAAAAAAATTACCAAACCAACTCAAAACCCCCAACTCTTTCTTCTCCATTTTATGAAGCAAGGTCAGGAAACACCAACCCCCTATTTCAGCATGCAATTTTTTTTCCTGCCTCTGTAACTCTTGCCAAAATCCATTCTTTATCTAAGGCAGATAAAGAATGTGTTTAATGTAAAGCACCTTATTTTTCTAAACACCCACGTAGCTTTCTGAAGGTTAACAGATGCATCAGAGGGAGTAACAAGACACTGAACTGTATCAGAAAGGTTTTCAAAGTTTGATTGCTTTGTTATACTGCTGTTAGCTGCCATGCAACCAAACAAAACCAGTGCTTCTTTTGAGGAAAACTTTTGCCATCTACATCAAACTAAGAAGAGTGAAGTGTCATGATATAAGTTCACCTCAGGTTACAGCAGCTTCTGTTTAGATATCTTCCAGGAATCTGTTTTCAAAGCAAAAATGTATGTCCTATAGTAAGAGAAATAGCACAACTTCACTCTAGCATCACTGTTACACCAGCTGGGTCCCTCTGACGTGGATGGATGCTTGTCTAGCAATGACACCAGAGTGGAAAGGATGGCTGTTGAGACCACACTCCACACCTCCACTGCATTTGGGACTAAATGTGCTCTTAAACAAACACAGCTTTGGCTGTGTTTCACTGTGAGGTTAAGTTTCCATCCTTCAACACCTAAGAACAGTATTAAAAGACAGGACATTACTGTCTAGTGGTGAGTGCTGCCATAACATTTACCAAACTATGAGTTATAGCCCTCTAGTCATCAACTGTCTGCACAGAAGTGCCCTGCTGCACACTCCCATCAGTACTATGGATGGGCTTTCTCTGGGCCTGGTTCCTCCCACACAGTGGAAGGACCAAGTGAGCATGATCTGTGCAGTTACCAGGGGTAGAAAATGGAAAGCACAAATCCAGCTACTGGAGTGATCAGTTTTAAGAACTAGACTTAACTAAGTTCCCCACTACCTCTGCTCTGATTTGGCAAGAGTTAAAGAAGTTAGAGGATTAGCAAAAACAAATGTCCTGTTATTTTAGAAAAGTTAAGTCTTACAATGATTGCTGCCAGGGGGCCACAGCAACAGAAAAAAACAAAAAGAGAGAGAGTCAGGGCAATTCTTTCCTATCAAGTTGGCATACACCCCAAAGATTGTTCAGCAATTCTCCAGGATCAGTGAGAAAAAGTCAGATGTGGGAACACAGCCTTGCCTTTGCAAGCATCAGCAACCTCGTAAACACTGAGTGTACGCGCTCTGAAGTGAGCTGGAACATGGAACCGGGCTGTGTTCCCAGCTGGTGTCAGTCCACCCACAGAAAGCTGAGCTGTGTGATACAGCTCTCCTCTTGGGACTGTGCTCCCAGGTACCACCAGGGCTTCCACTTGCAACACAACTGCGCGCAAAGGCTCTGTGGGAATCTCCCTGTCAAGCCTGCATAGGCAGTTGTTCCCCAACTGCAGCAGCTGGAGGACACACAATTCTTTGTCACTGTCATAGATCTCACTAGGGATGAGAAATTAGCCTTAGACAAGGCGCCCATAAATTGCTCCACCACAGCACTCAAAGCACTGGAAGAAGCATATTTCCTCCTTTTCAGCCATAAAAATGTGTCATAGGAAGGTTAATTTTAAGTTAACCACACAGGACTCCCTCCGAGTACCATGAGGCAGAGGTAAAAGTTAGGACAGAAACCAAACAGTTAAGCTGCATTCCTCACGGAGTACTCATTAAAAGAAAAGCCCTTCTCTTTAAGCAACTTCAAATCCAGTATTCTGCAAAAGTGAATTAGAGTGGCTGGAACAGAGCTTTTCTAAAGCAGTTTACATTGGACAGATCACAAGAACAATAATCACAAAACATGCTTTCTGTGAACCTTCCAAATTATCACATTTCTTCTTTTGACAACTGAAAACATTCATAGGGTGGGGGGAAAGTCTGAAATCTGAGGGATAAGGGTAAGGCGGTTTTAAGAGCTGATGATCTGAAATAGGAACAAAGGCAAAAAGAAAAAAAAAAAAGAAGAAGAAAAAAAAAGAAAAGACAGGCCTTTTGAGTATAGCCCAAACCCAGAGTGATAGAAGAAATCAAATACTTTCTTGGTAACAGATTCCAAAAGCACAAGAAAGACAGCTACTTTCCTCAAAATTTATAGCTATGAGAAAAGACTAGTTATTCATATCACTGTAACATCCAAGTAAAATCAGTACTCATTTTTCTGATTAAACACACAGGAACGTCTGTTCAAGGGCAGTCCTTGCCCAGAGGCATTGCAAAGCAACTGGATAAACCAGAGAACAAGAGGAGGAGGTGTGATAAAGAGAAATCATGGGTGAAGCCAGTCAGCACAGAGCTCAGGGGATGCCCTTTTATGCCCTCAGATTACCTGCCTTAAATTTCTGAACATAAGTGTCAGGTGAGACTTGTCATTGTAACCTGGTCTTTTTACACTTACACACCTGCAGTGCTGTTAATACTTTGGCAGTTTTACTGGCTTTCTTTCCCATCAGTAGGCACTCACAGATTTGGCATGACAGAGTGACCCAAATCCTACAGCTAACAGCCAGCAGGACCTACCCTGCTCCACAGCCTAGAAGCTTTCTTCATCCCTGCCTCGCTTTGAAAGGCGTCTTGGCTGCATCGGAAACATCTCCTTTCCAAGAAAGAGACAACCCCAAATTTCAATTTCCAAATACCTCACAAGACCTCCCTCCCCACTGGGTCCTCCAAATTGTTGTTCCTCCACCCCAGGCCTGCACTGAATCCTCCCTGCAGACCAACTTCTCACCAGGGGTAAGGTCTGTGACCCCAGCTGGCTCCTAACACACCCTGCTGTGTGCTCCTCCTCCCTGCAGTGCCCAGCACCACCTTCCTTGCCGGGAATGGGAGGACACCACAGACACCCCTCACCTCTGCCTTCCTGCTTTGTTTTGGGCTTGCTCTCAAAGGAGTCAAACTGCAAGTCCATTGCTGGTATACCCACAGACAGCTGCTCTTCCAGAGCAAATCCCCTTTGCATTGGCAGCATAGTCTGGAGATGTAAAAGCAAGGACGTTTTTCCTTGGTGATGTCTAGAAAAAGTATTTCTTGAGCCCAAATACACTTTCACATACTTTTGGTCTCTTCATGACTTTAAATGGGAAAACAAAGATTTGAGCAAGATGGGCTTAAAGATAAGTTAATGACATTAGATTTGAACAATACCTTGAGTTCCTGATTTTTCTTTCTTTGGAAGCTGTTGCATTTCCACCCTGACTTGCATGGAAGGTGAACATTTAAACTGTATGGTTTGGTGTGACTGTGTAGGTCATTGAATTACTCTTCATTTTTCACTTTGAGTACAGATTGCAAAACTGGGTATTTGTGAAATCAAATGGACTTTTTGTTTTGCTCTGACAGGCTGATTTCAGTAACTAATCAGCAAGGCTCAAGTGACAGGTTTAGCACGTCTTCAGGAGTTTTAAATTTCTCCTGCATTTCAATGTGCAAGATTTCCACTTCTCATTGTTATCTGTTCTTCCAAAGTTCAAATATGTCAGCATTTTCTGGAATGCATATGAGCATTACAAATAAAATCAGATTGAAGCTCATTTTCAAAAAGTTTGGCAATATTGAGACCTACTTTTAAGTGTAGGCAGATTTAATGTTCATTTGTGTCCAGGAAGTTCAGAGGGCTCCACACGCACACCTTGAAAGCAGAAACAAACCATCTGAAATTAATGAGGTAAGTGTGGGTTCCAATTTTTCTATCTGGGAAAGGTGGAGTGAAAAGTTCAAAACCAAAAGCTTTATAAAATCAGGACTATTAATTAAATGCTGAGCCAGAATGTTTCAAAGGCAAGGAAGTAATTCCATGTGCTCCTCTTGGCATGGGATCAGGCCCTTCATTTGAAATTTTGCAGAGTGAGGAATATGGAAAACAACACAGTGTTACCTTCTGCTTTTTAAAGGGCAAAGTCTCTTGTCCACCCTTCTAGAGAAATTATCTTACTGGGAAAGCAGTGAGCACATATCTCCAGATCAGGGAACTGATCTGGAATAATTGCCCAGGTAATTTGAACACATTTTCCAATGTGTTGAAATTCATTTACAGTTAGACATCCCTGGGTTCCTCCCTGCCCTGGTTGCAGATGTAGCTATGCTTGATGGTCTGTCCATGTGTCTCTCCTCCCCCATGTAATTTCACCCCTTTGCTTGGTAACCACCAGGCACACTCCAGTGACCAAACAATGCAGTGCCTAAGGCCTTCCTGCAACCCTACTAAAATTCCTCCACAAGGCTATCCAGGTCACTGCTAGTGTTCTCTGCCTTTTCACAGCTGGGATCATTCACCACACCTTTAAAGCTACCTGTCACTATTTGACCTACCACAAGGATCAATCACAGCAACATGTATATGACAGATTTTTCTCAGTACACCAAGGGCATTCTCTTTCTTCTCAGTCTATCCCTTTCCCACTTTTATTTCTTCTCCTATATTTTGCATATGTTTTATCATCTCTTTTTCCCTTTCTTCTCTCTTCTCTTTTTTGTTTTCCTTTTTTTCTTGTTTTTTTTTTCTTTTTCCTTTTCTTATTTTCTCTTTTATCACTTGTCTTTATTTTTTTCTACTTATTTTGTCTTGCCTTGTTTATATTTTTTCTCTGCCTTAGATGTAAAACCTTTTTCTTTCAGCTTCTACTAGAGTAGTTCTTCCTGGGAATATACATTGCAGCTAATCTCCTTAACCTTAAATTCACTATTCCAGTCACAAAATGAGATTAACTTCCTGAACTTTTTGCAATTGCTGCCAGAAAGGCCAAAGTCTAAAAGCTTGTGATCTCGTTTTTATACGCAAGCAACCACTAGGTACAAAGATACTATCTGTTTATACCCAAATGATCTGTGGAGGTCTTTCACAAGCCCTTTGGGGAGGCTTCTCTCTGTTTCAGTAATGGGAGATTGGGAAACTGCGGTTGTTCATATTGGTTTTACAGGAAAAATAGAGTGTCCTTACTTTGCAAAAGAATTTAACTTCTCTGCTATGCTGCAACACATGCATTTTTAAATCAACACAATGCCTCTGCAAGACAGACAATGGATTCCATCTGTCTAAACAGAGATGGCCTCTGCTATCAGGTCAGTTTGCAATCTTTACTTTGTCCTTCTGAATGGAAAGTACCAAACCACATACAGATAACCTAAAGGAAGGGAACAGGACTTGCCCAGCATCAAACAGGAAATCTGTGGTGTGCAGATTTTCTGATAGCCCTCAGTTTGCCCAACGACCACTGGACCAGTCCTCTTCATGTGAGACTAAATTTTTAAAAGCTATAGGAGTCAAAAGAGCTCTGATAAATTCCATCCTTCCAAGAAGTACTGCTGTATCTGCCACTATTAATCTTCATCCTCCCTTAAGAGTTTTGTTTCTCTCTCCTTTTTCTGTGAAGAATTTGAAGAACTGTATTTGATTTTACTTGTAGAAAGAGGTGGGGAATGCAGTTAAAACTGTTTTCAGTCACACAATGCTTATTTTCATAGCACTGTAAATGTTCATATCCAACCTGTTCAAATACATGCTGCATAACATGAAAGAGAACCATTTTCAATTTAGCTATTAGCATCAGCTTGATCCCAGCATCCAGCTCCTGATATCAACAACCAGATATTTCAAAATCATCACTATAATTCACTTCCAATGTTTTCCTAGAAATAACTTCTAAAAATATCAGCTCCCTAAAGCTGAGAAGACCAAGCTGGACAAATTCCAGGCGTGTAAGGAAGCCTGGAATGACCTGTAGCAATGACCGGCATTTTGTTCCATGGACAAATATGTACAAGAGATGTTGCCAGCTCTGTATCAAAAATCTTGCTATAGCTTCTTCTCAAAGAGGATCTAGGTACATTGTTCTATCATGACATTTTCTTCTGAATTTTTAAACCATTATTGATTATTTTAGGGTCTGACTCTGGAGTTTTTTGAGTGTTCCAGCTGGCAATAATCAACAGTTCTTGCAAAAAGCTACACAAAAAAGGTCAGAATTCCTCTCTTCCTCAAACACAGTTCAGTAAATGAGTATTCTACTGATGTCACAAACATTGCTAATTGCATTAAGGCAAGTACAAACACATATAAAGCCTTGTGTGGCATTTGATGCAAGAAATGCATCAATTTTTATATCATGATTTAAAGTGAAAGTGCAATGACCCTTCTGAAGGAATAAAAACCCTAATGATTTAAGGTTGAGAGCTTTTACCATAGGAACTTAAAGCAACGAGGCTTTGCATACCTGGAATGCACAAATTCATGGTACTGAGGTTCAGGCTACAACCCTACTGAAATCAATATGAATGCCCCTTCATTGCCTTCAAAGGACAGTGGATTAGGTTTTTATTTGTCCAATATTTACGGCACAAAATAGATCTGTAATGTATTCAAACAATTTTCATGCTTTAGGAGAATTAATTCAATGGTCAGAGGTACAATGTTTTGGAAATCTGTGCTCTAAAATTTCACAAATGCAGCTGTAAATACAAAGGAGAGAGGACAACCAGTGCATTAGGAGGCAATTTGAAGAAAGCAAGTCCTTAAAACCACACAAAATGAGTCAGCAAACAGGACAGATTCTTCAAAAGTACTAACAATTGCAAATTTGTTAACAAATTAATACTTCTACCAATTTAACACCATTGACTAAAAGTAACAGGCCTCACCAGGTCTTCAGATGAACTTCAGGTAGTTCATATTGTTTCGCAACCAAGATCTGTGGTCCTTCAGTTTGGTCATGTAAACTTTTGTCAGATCTGTTAAAATCAGAACTGTTCTACAGAGGTACAGGGAGACTTGGGCTGAACTCAGGGCCATGGGTCCTACTACCACACTACAGAATCTGAAGTTTTCTGTCAGCATGGATGAAACTAAGTGTCAAGCAGTGTTTTCTCTCTTTAATCCTAGTTATTCCTAAGCTTCTTTCTCTATCTTAACCTGTTCCCCATCAAACATGGAGAGTTCAGTAGAGTGGACATGATACAATGAGTGGGCAGAACTGCCTCCGAGTACAGGCAGCTGGACAATGTGGTTTGTTCCTGAAGTATTGAGAAAAACGGCACCCTAGTAATATCTGTAGAGGCTTGTAGAGTGACTGCTTTATTATCCCATCTTTCTCTGACTAAACTGTATAAGCAGCACCATACACTCACAGGATGAACACAGCTCATATATCCCTGGCGTCCCAAAGCCATCTGGCCTGAAGATGATAGAGGCATGAGACACTTAAACTGTGACTTGCAGAAACCTCTGCAGTGGCTTTCTTGAATCAGTGCTTCCATCTTTCTGCTAAAAGTCCTGACTGTTGGCTTTGGGAGACCAAAGGTTTTGATGAAAAGACCAAAAAACATTATCAGAGAACTGTCACTTTTCTCACGTTTGCTTTAGTCAAGGCTCAATCCACCAGGAGAAGAGAGTCTCAATGGGAAATGTACACACTGCTGTGCATTTTTATATAGAACTTTTTAATGTGAAACTTTACCTTTACTTTATCTTACTTTACCTTCCATATTCTCCTAATATGGATCTCCAAGTAATGGGAGATACATATGCATTCCTCTACCAGGTTACACATCTTCAAATTTCTTTTTATACTTAAAAGATCTTTTGGCTAGTTTGGGGTAGTTGTTAGACAAATATTGAAATAGCTAGCTGACACAGAAGCAATTGCAGTGAAGTGAGCTCCTTCCCAGTTTGCTTCCCTGAGTACCTTGTAAATAAGCAGTGTGACACTGCTCACTATAAATTAAACCATAATGAGTTTTTTTAAGGCAGGCAGTTTAGTATACTCTTCACGCTATGATTTTTAATAATTTCTTGATAACTAAGAACTAAGTGATACTTAGTAATTCATTTTTAGTTGTACCTCTAGGGAATAGAAAAAAAACCTGAAAATCAACAGCTTGTCTCCACCTTAAGCCTTGCCTGGGACCCCCTTCATTGTTTGGCACAGTCTGAGCCAAAAAAATAGATCTTCTTTCGAAAGTTTCATGTGCCCTTGCCATATGTGATCCCAGGCATTTTTCTCATGTCTGTTCCAAGTTCCAGTCACAATAGAAACATACAGTAATTTAATTGATTGGTTGTCAGTTTTAAAAAGGTGACTGCATCACTGTTTATCACTGTATTTTTATCCCATTGGCCAGTATCACAGAGACCTCTGTGTAGGGAGGTTACTTGATCCTACAGGAACTGCTCTAATGTTGGTTGGGTTTTTTTCACCAGCTAATAATCTTTAGCATTTCATCAGGCCACATTAAACTCAATGTACAAGCAGTTAAGAAAAGTACTGTATCTGGCACTATTTAATGTCACTGACATGAAATGTGAGCAGCTGTGCCAGCATTCCTGAACTCTGAAAGTACTTTACCTTTCCCCTGTCTTTTGGAAATTAAATCCTTTTTAATATGTTTTGAGGAAATAGATACATTTTAGTACAGTGCTGTTATGTTAGGAAGGTCAAAGGATTAACTGTGTCTTGTCACCAAGTTAGTAAAAGAAATCAAGATCATTTTAATCACAGAGCTGCCTATCTGCCTTTCATCTCCAGGTTCACCAGGGTTGAGGATTTACAGTGCTCTCTCTAGAGTGGCAGAGCTATATGGCAATTTAACAAAAATGCTCTCTCCAGTTTTTGAGTACACATGCACACTCCCTGGAAGAACTATTTCTGAGTGCTACTTTAGCCACAACATATTGTCACTAGACAAGTTTGGAACAAACTTTAATCTCTGAAGAAGCAAGACCAAAACTCTGATTAGCATCATCAGGCGTCGATCTGTTTCAAGGAACCTAGAAAAAAAGGATTTTCAAATTTTGCATGTAAGTCAAGGATAGGGATATTTTCCCTTTCTCTCTCTCTCTCTCTCTCTCTTTTTTTTTTTTTTTTAATATTTAGAGATAAAAAAATGACAAAATAACATTTTGATTTTGATTTTATAGACTTGAGAAGAAAAAGAGCCTTTCTTTCTCTTCATCATAATTAAGTGGTCCTTTTTAACAGACCATTTTTCATGACAATATGGCTTCACTGGCCTTTGCACATTCGCTGATCACTGCTGAGGCTGGTGAGCTTCTCATAGTTAGTAGATTGTCCCTCCTGGCCACTAATGAAAAAACACCAACTTTGTATGTCAGCTCCAGGGCACTCATTGCAGACAAGAATGCAAGAACTTCCCAAGTGCATGGGAAGGTTCTGGGAAGAGTTACCAGGAACAAGATCCATGCAGAAGCAAGAAAAATCCATTACTGTCCATTTAACTGTTATTTGATTGGATTTTTCTTTTGATGCACTAAAATATCCCTCAGTGAGATCCTCAGGCTATGCAAAATCCTCCTGACTCTGCCTGACCAGTTTTGCAGTCTTCTGGGCAATTTATACTAGGACTAGAGCTTTACTAGCTTGCATGAAAAAGAAAGGAAAACAATTATATGAGGAGGGCTGGGGAATTTTTTTTAATAGTGAAGATAATACAAGAACAATGGGATCCTCCAATGCAGATAATGGAGCCAAAGTGGCCATGGACCATGGCATCAAGAACAGAAGCCAGAATGGAAAGCTCCTTTTCCAATGATAGCTAAAGCCCCCTGGCAAACACCTATAAGTAGATTCAGTTTGTAACTAGACGACAGGTGTGTCCTGTATCACTCTTTTGCTTTTGGGGGCTTTTTCTTCAATTTTTTTAATACAGTCACGTATAAATCAAGTCAAATTAAAGCAAATACCACACACACTCTCACATCATGGCAGCACCAGAAGATTCTCTTCCAATTAAAGCAGAGAAAAACAAATATTTATTTCCAGAGGCAGCTGTGTATAGTCATCACAAACTACATTTCTTCCTCGAAAATGGAGGGATCACAGTTTATGAGTTTCAGAATCCCATGTGATGGCTGATTCCAAGTTTTGAGGTACAAGAGAAAACCATTTTGAAATTACAATATTGCCAAAATGCAACTGAGCTCTAGAAACACTCATGAAGATTCTTGGGAAGAGTGCAGTAAATTTCTTTATGAATATTTTTTCTGCGTTTATTTGTTCATTTTTAAAGGCAATATGCTTTAAAAAGTTTAAATATTATCATGGTAATAATATTTAAGTGTCTTCTAAATCATCCAAAACCAAAATATCAAACATTATGAAAGGGTAAAAGTTCATGATCAGATGTTGGAAGCTGTTGGAAGGACTTTCCAGCTTCCAGACACCCACCTATTTAAAGGCTTCCATTTATTTCTCACTTAAAGAGTAACCATCAGTCTGTGTGTGAGTCTTTGACTTAAATACTGAGAAATGATATCTGGATTTCTCCTGTTGCAGTAGTTATTGGAGGTGAGACAAAATAATGTCTCAATTATCCCTTTAGCCATTTGACTGTCAACACAACAAACTGCAAAGGAAAAACAGTAATGAAAAAAAGAAAGGGAAACACTGTTTGCGTGTGAACTCTGCACAAAATACTTTATGGAGTTTAAAGCCCAATATTCAGCTTATTTAAACCAGCATTACTATGTTAAAGTTAAAGCAGCTCTGCCAATTTACTGTAGCTAAGGATGTGGTGATTAGCTATTTCCGTTGCTTGGAAAAGCACAGGAAAAAAACTTGATTTTTTTTTAGAAATCCTTTAACAAAACTGAGCAATATTTTACCAGACATTGTGTATGTGATTCTTAGAAATGTGAAGAAAAAACCCTTTGAAAAGTAAACCCAGAAAATTTATTTCTGAATATTACTGACAGCTTTTTTCATTAGTAAACAAAGTTTAGTTCAATATCAGATCATCCATTTTATATGAAGTGGAATTCAAATGTCTGCTTTTCTCATTAAAAAGGGGATGTTCCCCTTAGATTAAAAGGAAGGTGGACTATATCAAAACCTCTTCCAATTGAGTTTCAGTTCTTCCCCTATGGTGTCCCAATTCTCAGTTCTGACTTATTTCTATATTTATTTTAAAAGTCACTCTTCCAGGATCTCATGATGTCTTTAGCACATGGATGGAGTATGGTGTTTGGTGCCAGGAATGCAGTGCAGAAAAAAAAGAAAAATTAAAAGAACTCAAAAACCAGAGAAAACAAGCAAAAAAAATGAGTGAAAACACTGGGCTTCAAAAATGAGCAACCACAGTGGGGTTCCGCTGCAAGCTGATTATGTAATAATAACCTCATTTCTTCCCCCAGAAGGTAAGGCAGAGTTGTGAAGTTCAAATGTAGTACAGAGGATCCTGGTTGTTAGAGTGGAAACAAAGTGACAAGGTAGTTATAATGTCAGGCCTGTTTCTGATACTTTGAGAGAAACATGGATATTGTGTGTTGAGTGTTGATTTTAGTTTTATTCAGTTCTATGAATAGAAAGGCTTTGCCTTGCTGTCAGTGTGCACACAACAAAGGTTAAACCCTTCCCATACACTGAGTTTACTTTAGCTGTAAATTATACACTGTCACAGAGGAGCCTGGGATGTCTTCTGTGAGTGAAGAACTGTCAAACTGGTTTATAGACAAAAAATGGCTCTCCAATCTTCCTTACTACGTCTCATGGATCAAATTCTTCCACCTTCTTCCACTGCATGGTGCCTTACTCTCAAGAGCAACCCTACTGAAGGGTACAGTATTACAAAATTTGAGGAAGATCTGTCAACTCTCACAATGTTTAAATAATGGGGGTTGGACTGAGTCAAAAGTTTGGTACAGATTTCAGCCTGTGCTTTCTCCAAAATGAAGGTGGTTTGGATGGTAACTAGAGTCAGATTTAGGGATCAGTACCTACCCACATAACCAGACTGAGCCATCCAGAAAGTTTTGGTATTGGACATTCAGCATGTAGTTTTCTGTGAACGAGTGTTTAATGAAGAGTACCCTGGGCTTTTCTGAATAAAATTACAGAAGACTATTGAACCATACTTTGTCTCTCAGCTGGTCTTGGAACAGGAATTTTTGATAACTGAAGAACTGTGCCAATTTCAGCATCTTTCTGCTAACACATTGAGATTGCCATGACTATGCAATGTAATATAAAGACATATTAGTAATTTGGAATTCCAGAGAAGAGAGATAAATTTTGCAATAGCTACTCTTGATTTAAAATAGAGATGAACAAAGTTTTCAGGATGGATACTTCTGTTCAAAATCAATCAGACCAACTACCAATTTGTAAATAAATTACTTTATATTAAAATACAAAGCAGCTTTCTGTGAGTGGAGAGTCTAGTATACAGATTTTAAAGGTTCTGCTTCTTTTCACTAACATCATGTCTTTCTGGGGACAAATGTTTAGGCAATTACAGTAATTATGATATGGACTCCATTTTTCATGTGAAATGAGTAGTCACACAGGACTGTACAATTACATGTATTCCCAGCCCCCCGCCAGTAAATCTTTCACTCAGACAGCATGAGATTGTTTCTTTGATTTGTTTATTATTTACATCACTGTCAAAATCATACAAACACACGTGGAAGAAAATTAGAAATTAAATTATGTGTTCTCTTTGAGTCCCATTAGGGAAACTGAAGGGAGCAAAGAGAGGACAAAGTAATGTGAACTCAGTGTGAAGGAATGTAGCTAATGTTCCTTATCTGACCTCATGCTGAGCCACAGCACCAGTGCGAAGCAGCTCTTCTATAGCGTCATCCTCATACCCCAGCACGCTCTTCAGTATCTCCACTGTGTGCTGTCCAACAAGGGGAGGGGGTTTTGGATGTGACACAGCAAATTCACTGTATCTGACACCTGGTCCTGAGAAAAAAAAAACAAAACCAAATAGGAGGCAAATTATTTTCCAGAGTACCCGTATTTATATCGAATTGTCTGTGTTAGCTTAAAGGAAAGTACCTCAAAGTACCTCATTTTCACACCAGTTCTAATCGCAGTCCTTATCATAGAAATGTTATACTCTGAAATTACAGACTAAAAAAAGATTCCAGTTTGCAATAATATACCAATAAGCCAGTTTTAAATAGTTCACTCAAATGCAGAATTGCTGGATAATCACCAGTTTTAAGAAAGTCTTCTACTTTTTTCCAGTGATATGTATACCAGGGTGCTTTGACTCATTACATCACCACCTTCCACTCTCTGCTACCTGAACAGCAGTGCCCAGCCCACTCAGGATGCGATGCAGAAATCCCCACATTTCTACAACACAATGCAGCACAAGCATAAGGACACCATGAAATGTCATGTTAACACGCTTTTACTGATGTCATAGCAGTGCACAGACAATGGGTAGCACCATCTCCAGTTGGCAGCAGCTCAAGTAACTCTGTAGTGTGCTCCATTCTCCTGCAGTGACACAGAACTGACAGCACACATAGACATGGTATTGCCCAGCTTGGTTTACATTTTTTGTCAAAACTACAAGTAGCAGTAGCCATAATAAAATCAACACTGATTTATTTGCTCTGGCAGAAATAATTTCAAAAGTGAAAATCTGGAAGCTGGCAATGATATGAAGATGTCCGTGTCTTCTACTGCAAGAAGTCAGATCTCATGTTTTAGTGATGCTCTGTAGTGAACTGATTGCAGTGTAGTTCCCTGCAGACAAGTAGCTATACCCCTACTACCAGACTCAGAAAGGAGAATGAGCTGGAATCAGAAGTGAGGTATGTACTCAGCACAGGCATAGAAAGATTACCTGCCTCATGGAGTAAGAGACAACAATAGTTTCCTTAACTGATAATTGAAAACTCTTTTTTAATACGAAACTGAAAAACCTTTGATCCTATTGGCAAAAGGATTCCTCTATTAATAGTAATGGCTTTTATTACATAATAAAAAGAATTTACAAAAAAGGTTGTATTTCATTCTATTTTCATCTATGAAACTACAGCTTTACTTCAAAATGCAAAGAAATACAAAGAACATTTCAAATGCCAGAACAATGTTTGTTTTATTTCTGAAGAAATAGAATATTGACCAACAAGGGAAGAAAACCACAGCATGAACTGATAAATTTACTACATGAAGCTACTACTCATTTGAGGGGAGATACTGACAAAGGTCAGTCAGAATGCCAAAACATAGCATTTTATTGTTTTTTGCCAGTCTTCATGAACTGTAATCAACTGTTTAATACAGTAAAGTATCCACCTCTGGGAAAGACAAAATAAGACAAAAGGTGCCTAGAAATTTTTTTTTTCCAAGATGATTTAGTACATTTCTGATAAGTATGCTCCTGGAAGAAGTAATGGTTGAACTTGATGATCTTAAAGGTCTTTTCCAACCCAGATGATTCCAGGATTCTGTGTATGATCTCTGAGTTTAAAAAGGAAAGCAGCTAGAATTAGGGAATTGCAGACCAAATAATTTAACTTCAAGTTCCATTCAATACTGGAAAAAATATTCACAATGAAAATACTTAGCAGATGAGTAACAGCCAGCATGTACCTCTTAAGAACAAATAGTGTATGTGGTCTAGCTATAGAAGTTTAGTTCTTTAGACACTCTTTAGAGACACAGGTAAATGAGTAAACCTGGCCAGATGAATGGTGATCACCAGTGTTCCTCCATCAAGGAAAGGGTGGACAAGCACCCTAGATGGGGAGCTTTACCATCCAGACATCAGGTCAGGTGAGATGACCCTCTGTTATGGTTTAACTCCAACCAGCAGCCAAGCCCTATACAGCCACTTCCTCACTCCCCCACCACTGGGGATCAGAAAGACAATCAGAACAGGTAAAGGTAGAAAATTCGCATGTTGAGATAAAGACAGGGAAAGTAAACGCATGGCACACAAGCAACAAGAATTCTCTATTTCCCATGGGCAGGCAGGTGTTTAGCCACTTCCAGGGGAGCAGGGCCATGGAAGAGTGACTTGGGAAGACAAGTGCCAACATTCCAAAAGTCCCCCACATTCATCCTTCTTTACCCCACTTTATATACTGAGCTTGATGTCATACAATCTGCAATGTCACTTTGGTCAGTTGTGGTCACCTGTCCTGGTCATGTCTCCTCCCAACTTCCCACGTGCCCCCAGTACTACCAGCACGGCAATATGAGAAGCAGGAAAGGCTTTATGAAAGCCCTGCTCAACAATTAAGAACAAAAATCTCTATATTATCAATCCTGTATTCATCACAAATCTGAAACACAGTCCCATACCAGCCACTGTAAAGAAAATTGCCTTTACCCCAGACAATACCAGCACACCCTTAAACCAGTAGGACGCCAAATCAAGATTTGACTTTCAGAAAGAAAATTCTCTGCTGTTTTCCATAAACTGACTAAAGAAACAAGGACTAGATAACCCCAAAGCCAGGTACAATACTGAGAGGGAAATCATATTCAGAGAATTGCTTCTTGGGATCTTCTAAAACAGAACATTTTAAGTGAGCTCCAGAGGAATCTGTTCAGTGTGAAGCACCTATCAGTTTATTTTTACCTGGATGCTGATGGAACTCAGATCTTACCTGCTCAGCTTTTTGAGGACTTCAGAAGTTAAAACTTTCTGTGAAGCACATTTCACAATGACCTGGCTACATTGGAGAAATGATCTGATAAAAGAGGGTGAAATTCAATACTGTCAAGGGGAAGGAATTATGTTTCATTACATAAATACAGGGCAGGGGACAAATAGGAAAGTAGGAATTGTGAGGGGTTATTCTAGATCACGAAGTGAAGATGAGTCAACAACATCATACTGTTGCAAAAAAGGCAAGCATCATACAGGGGTGTACAAACAAGAGAGATGCCTGCAGGACACATGAAATAATCTTTTTGCTCTAGTTAGAGCTGGCAAGTCACAGCTGGAGCAGTGTCTGTTGTGGGGCCCCCACTGCACAGCCATCTGGAACACCTGAGAGCTTCCAAAAGACAGCAACTGAAATTTTCACAGGAAACATGACAGATTGATCCAAATGGGATCATGGACTTAGAGAAAGGCTAGAGAAAAACACTTTCAAAACTGTTTTCAAAAAACATAAAGAAACCCCACATCCCACCACTACCAGTAAAATAAACCCTAACCCCACCCCACCCCCAAAATCCATGCAAACATCCTGGAAGGAGGAAAGAAATCCTTTCTCATGTCCATGATGAGAAATACTTGACTTAAATTGCAACAGAGGAAACTGTAGGAAACAAAAAATAAACTTTTGTAATGGTAGCAAAATGCTGAAACAAGCCATGGGAGGAGGCTGTGGAGTTTGTATCAATCCAGTCTTTAGGAAGGAGATTTATTCTAGAATAGTTGATCCCACAGCTGATTCCTGGAGCTGATGGATTAGATCTCTCACAGACCCTTTCACCCACTAATATCTGTCCCTTTCACCCACTATAAAATGAAAGCTAAGAAACAGTTAACATAATGGATAAGTTTTCTATTAACTTGTTCCTCTGATTCTAATCATTTCAAACACACTGAGTTCAATTTTCAGAGGAAACCTTCAGTGAGAGATCAGTAAATTTTAAAGGGAAAGATGACATCACTAGGCAATATTTGTATTAATTCCTCTGCTTAGGAGTGAGTAGGAGCCCTAGGAGGGCAGAACTGGCACTAATCCAAGCCACAGGAATGATCTCTGTGCCAACTGAAATGTTTGTGATGATAATTTCAAAATAAAAATGCCCTTTAGAGATTTATTAGTCTAGAAATTCAAGATAGCCACAAAACTATTATGCAATTTTTATTAAAAAAATATATATACAAAGCAATCTTATTCCAGGTGTATGTTTCTGGGAGCTCTTTACACCAAGGAATCAGCAGACCCTCAAAGGTTTAGTAGCTATAGACTTTTCATCTGCTTGTGCAAATTTTTGCTAACATAAAAATTGTGGATCTCAAAGCCTGAGAGTTTTTGCAGTGACATTGAAAGATGCAGAATAAAATATCTAAAGAGAGAAAACCAAAACTGACATTGTGTGCAACAGACAGGATGCTTCATGCTTCTCAAAGAAAATTAATCTTACAAACTAGAGCATGCTAGAAAATTGCACAGCAATTATAAAACTGATGTCTTCCTTGAGCTTTTATTGTTTGATGCATAATTCATCATGCTGCTTTTCACTTTGATAGAGTTATAAAGTTATCTGCATTCATTCAAAGGAGTTACTTGCTAATGATCCATCATTAACGATTCTCTGTTCTTTCCTTGTGTAACTTCTACTTGGCTTCTGTGTCAATTAGGAGGGTGCAAAGCTTGCCAGTCAGGCTTCAGCAATCCCACGCTCCTACTGAACAACGCTCCAGGAAAGCAACCAGCAGAATGCTATGCAAATGCTAATTAAACACAACTGCCTTATGAGGAAACCATCCCTAGAGGCAGAGAGAGGTGAACTGCTTTAATTAAGGTCAAAAGCATTTGCATGTGGGTGAGTTACAGGAGCCTTGCAGATGAAAACAGGCCTTTGCTGGGGTAGGAGCAGAGTGACTGGTGAGAGGGTGTAAGGTGGTGGTCACCTGTGCATCCATGCTGTCAGCAGGACACTATACTCCATTCAGGCATGAAGTTAAGGGGACATCTATTGTCACCGGAAAAAAGCAATGAAAGAATGAGTGGTAGCTCTAATTTACCTTTGTCCTGTTAAGTTAAAAGGAGGTGTTTCTCTTTTTGCTATGATCATCACTGCCAGTAAAGCAAAGAGCTCTTTCACCACGTTTAGATTCACAGTTAATATTTTATTATTATTATTATTATTAACATCATTTTGATTTTGACACGTTGCTAAAATACATGCTGTGTATATCACATAACCTACAAGAATTAATAGTGTGACAACAAATCAAAATTTTATCAGTTGCAACCACAATGACAATTGTACAAAGACATCTTGAATACTTGAACTGAGCCTAATCATAATAAATTATTTTTCTTTGGGGCTTATCTACTATGGCACTGCTAAGCATCACAGTGAGCTATTAACTAAAGACATACCAAACACATTAAAGCAAAAGAGAAAAATGAGATAAAACCACAGAAACAGGTCCCAAGGAAGGATCCTGCAAGAATGAAATGCCTTTAAACATTCACCATAAACAGGTGAAATATACAGCACTCTTTGGAACATCTCTGGGTATTGCTGAGATTTGGGACTGCAGAAGGAAAGTCAGTTTCACTCTATAAGCAGCAGAAATTAAAGTTGAATTTGAACAATATTAACTGTACAAAGCATAGTATATAAAAGTGGATAAAGGTGATAACTTGGCTTTGTCCTGACAAATTGCAGTCCTGCAGCATTGTCCAGCAGTCACCAGATAGTACATTTTCTACAGTAGAGCATATTGAAGCAATATAACTCTCAAACTATGTAGACAAAATCAGGACTGGGGACAGCCAAGCTCAGGAGAAAAGTCACAATTATTTGTTATTATTCAAGTGGGACAAGGGAAAAAAAAGGGAAAATTTGAGCTAATGGATGTGTATACATTCTGCTTGAAACATATCATCTACCTTTGCAAAAAAAGAGCAATGAGAAACACAGCACCACTTGTTTGTTAGTTCTACCCTACCATACAGGGTATTTTATACACATGTAGAGGAATCACATGAAAATAAACAGTATTTGGTTTGCATTGTAAGGCTTTGGCTAAAGGGGCAACTTCTGGCAGGTGCCAGAAATTTTCCCTATGTCCAATGATGCCAATGCCAGCCAGCTCCAAGACAGACACCCTGCTGAACAAGGCCAAGCCAGTCAGGGGCAGTGCTAGTAGATCTGGGGCTACATATTTAAGAAGGGGAACAAAATCTGCAGAACAGTAACCAGAAGACAGAAATCATAATGTGTGAGAGAAATAGCTCTGCAGATGCCAAGGACAGTGAGGAAGGAGGCGGAGGAGGTGCTCCAGGTATCAGAGCAGAGATTCCCTTGCAGCCCCTAGTGAAGACCATGGGGATGCTGCTGTGCCCCTGAAGCCCATGGGGGTCCAGGGTGGAGCAGAGACCAATCTGCAGCCTCTGGGGGACCCCAAGCCAGAGCAGGTGGGTGCCTGAAGGAGGCTGTGACCCCATTGGAAACCCACACTGGAGCAGGCCCCCAATGGGACCAGGGGACTGGTGGAGAGAGAAGCCCATGCTGAAGCAGGTTTGCTGGCAGGACCTGTGACCCTCCTGATATCCACACTGTAGCAGACTGTTTGAAGGACTTCAAACCATGGAAGGGTTGTAGCAGTTCATGAAGAACTGCAGCCTTTGGGAAGGACTCATGTTGGAAGAGTTGGTAGAGGACTGTAACCCGTGAGGAGAACTCCATGGAGCAGGGAAGAGTGTGAGTCCTGCCACTAAGGAGGAAGGAGCAGCAGAAATTTGTGAAGAAGTGTTCACAAACGCCCATTCCCCACCCTCCAGCACCACTGTGGGATAGAAGGTAGAGAACTGTGAGTAAAGTTAAGGCCAGGAAGAAAAGAAGGGTAGGGAGAAGGTGTGCTTAAAATGTAGTTTTATTTCTCAATATCCTACTGTGACTTGATTGGAAATAGATTAATTATTCCCCAAGTTGAGTTTGTTTTGCTCATGACACCGAATTTTTTGTGTCCTTATCTCAACCCCTTCCCTTGACCAGCAGAAGAGGTAAGTGCTAGAGCAGCTTTGTCAGGCAGCTGGTGTCAAGCCACCACACAAACCAAACATGTATGCTTCTTTCAATAACACAGTGTTGCTACACAGCAGTTTTGCAATTCCAATGAAATATCATCAACAGTTAAGAATGATGGCCCAGAGCCAACATATTTGCACGCAGATCCCTTATATGCTACAGGTCAAGTGTTTTGGAGCATGCAATCAGATGGTTATGAAACTGGCCTGAAGGAGATCAGCACAAAAGAAGCAACAATTTTTAAGGCAATGAAAAGGAAAGCGATACAAAATAAGTCCATGAGAGGGGCTCCATGGCTACTATGAAGAACATCTGTGTGTTGGAAATTATGTGTGCAGGGATATATTTGAGGAGTAGACCATGGCAACCGCATTTTGAGTGTATGGTTTCTTCCCATTGGTCCCAGCCATGACTTCTGTCAATCTATTACTCCCAATTGAGAAGAGGGTGTGCCCAAGCACACAGCACAGCACGGCTTGGCTACACCACTTTGCACCAGGCTTCTTCCACTTGATAAAACTCATAGCAGAAAAGTACACAAGATAGAAAAGCTCAATATAAAGTACTTGCTAGCATGAGTAGTGCACACAGGCTTCAAAGTAAGCTCCAGAATTAATGGCATGCTCCATCTTAACTGGAAAATTCTCATATTTTTCTTTTTCTTACCATAGACCTGAAAGTTTAGGAGCTTGGGAGATTTTTTGGGAATCTATTCAATTGCTGGATAAAACATTTTCTTTTTACATTTCATTAAAGCAGGTGATCTACCTTTTAAGAACAACTCAGACTGGAAAAAAGTAACTAAGGAAATAACATTCAAAGTCCTGCTCCTCCTTCCTTACTGTTGGTTCCACTTCCTCTCTCGCTTAGAGCACAGTCATACAAAGTGTTCACTTGGCATACACCACACCTGAGAGGGTGGAAAACTTTCGCAGGATTAGTAGGAATCAGTAACTGTGACTGGAGAGGATGGACAAACTTTCAAATGGTTAAAAAAAAAAAAAGTAAACCTTGTTCCAGGTGCCACAGAAACACACATATAAATCATCAGTAAATCATACTTAACAGTAAAATTGGTATGGCCACAAATAGTGTCAATACTACATATCTACAAGCCACTTTTTCTCATTTGGACAATTCTGACTTCTGTGAAAGAGGTGTGAGGACAGTCCAACTGCACACAAGTCAAGAATTTTAAAACAGAAGCATTGTGAGAAGAATGACTTAACAGTCAGAGTGCAAATATATATTATCTGTGCTAGCCATGATGAGTGTTTAAAAATGAGACCACTTTTAAACCAACACTTAGGCATTCAAAGCATCCCTACACAATTCTGAAAATCATTTGCCAAGTACATTTATAAAAGTACTTTAACATCTGAAGCTGCATGTAAAGAAATGCATTAAAAAAACATTTTATGTATTTCCTATCAACCAACTTCCTAGATATAATCAGTGTAAATACCACTCAACATTTATATAACTCTTTACATTTTCAGAGTCACAATACTAACTGCTAGAGAAAAGGAAATAATTTATCAGTCATTCTGGTTGCATATTTGAGAGTAATCCCCACAATTTTGCAATCCGAGTAACATAATTTTGTGATAGAACTCTTGGCACCCAAAAGCTTTTAAGAAAGTTGCAGTATGGTGGTATCTATTCTTCCCACCTGCATCACCTCGCAAAGCTGAAAATTTGACCCAACTTTTTGTATGGACTCACATGGTTCCACTTCTTCCTGAAACCCCCAAAGACCTCAAGAGAAGATTTAAAGAAAGGCAGGAAGGAAGATGACCAGTAAGAATACCCAGAGTTCGCAATTTTAAAGAAGCATAAATTCCCTGGGCAATAATCTGTGGCTCCATTTCCTAAGGAAACAAGTTTATGTGTCTGTGCTGTCTTTCTAATCATCTGTTTGTCTGCCTTGTCCCCGCCACACACTGTAACTTCTGAATCTGTCAATCTTGACATAAGTGTAGAAATCCCAAGAAAAATAAAGTTCTTAACAGTGTTGTGAAAAATGGCAACTGCCGAAGGACAGGTGCCCAAATTACTGCCCTGATGACATTTAAAAAACCCCAAAGAATGCAGCTGTTATGTATTCTGTTTGGCGGCAAATGGCTTACCAGTAAGTACAGACACAGCTCTGCCAGATGCATCTAGCACATCCTGTACTCCTCTGGGGAGACAAGGCTTAAAGGACATGAGGATAGTTCAGATTATCATAAGGACTACACATAAAGTTTATCAAGAATATAAATTTGAAGGAAAATTATATTTAGTTCCAGAACTTCTTCTAAGTATCTTTTCTACAGTACTTGGAAGGTGTGTTCTAGGGGTTTTTTATTGTTCTTGCAGGAAGCAGCTGAAGAACTATGTGGCAAAGAGGAGTAACTGGGAGAAACCCTGCAAAACTCTAAAAGGAAAATCCTGCAGGCATAAGCCTAAACTACTGAAAATCCAAGCTAAAAACATAATTCATCTTAATTTATAACCTAATCAATACAAAATGCAATATATAATCCCACCACAGGATGCTTGTTAATCACAGGCTGTGTAGCTAATTCAGAAATTACAGAGTGAAGCTGAACTTGAACTACACAGGAGGTCAGATCATAGTATGATCACAATGGTAATTTCTAAGCAAAAAAAGTATGAATTTCTGAAATGCCCATAAGTGAAACTGTTTCCACGCACCAGGGCTGTGGTTAAAAATGGTCTATCTGAATCCCCTGTGATACTTACAAGGTCAAGCCACATACAGTTTTGTGTTGTATCTTTACTGTAAGCCCAAAGGCCTTAGCTGCTGTATCATATGGAGAGTAATTAGAGAGAAGTGTGCTTACATGCATGGAAGAAGAAAAATAAAAATGCTACCTAAAATGAGCCTCTTGTAAGGACAGAATATTGCCTAGTTGCAAAACACTCACATGATCTGGAAGGTGAATCATGCCCCCAGCTGAACAGGAAGGCAAGCAGCTCCTGGAGGCTCTCCTACTGTGCTTGGTGAAAACTATTTCCAAGCCCCATGCCTTGTGGTTAGAGTGAGCCTGTGTGTTGGAATAAGACACACCAGCCAACCCAGAAAGTGTCTGTATCTCCTCAGTACACCAATTTGTCCTTTCCTGTGTCCTGTCTCCTGCTATAAGTTAGATTCTTTGGCTCTTCAGAGACCCAAAAAGTAATCCTCTTGGCCAGCTGTGCATCATCAGGAGGGAGTGGGAGCAGATGAGCTCTTCCTTGCAGATGAGCTTTTCCTTACTCTTTAGGCAACCAGCTGAAGTCCAGATACATGAAGCTGATAATTCAGGGATGCCAGACAATGCACACTGAAGGACATGCATAGTCTAATCCAAAGTCTGGGTATAATTTGTCTTGCTTACTCAAGGGGCACTTTTTCTGGATAGGAGGCTTTAAGCTTTCTCCAAACAACTGGTGAAAATAACTAAAAATTAAAAACATTTGGGCCTTCCATTAAGACAAATTCAAAAGAATACTCAGAAAGCTCTCCTAAGCAAGTTTTGAAAATGCGTTTCTCATTCTCAAACACCCTGACAATATTCACAAGCCTGATATTACAGCTCTAGGGAGCATTTTTCTGTGGCCTGTCTTTTAAGTATTTCCCTAGTTATTTCTGTACCCTCCTATAAGCCTGGACATCAGAACACAACACAGATTGTTTTGCAGGAGATAAATAATTTTACTCTGTCCCTTTTTTATGCCTCTAAAGAGCAGACAAGCTCTTTTCAGTACACCTTGTAATGGGAATTGTTAAAATTATTATTTTTGATGGGTCCCATCATGCTTCTTTAAGTCTCTTTTCAAAACCAGAGGTGTTTGTTGTACAGTTCTATTCTGGCATTCGTGTCTGATAGTATTAAACCTCACTGTGACATCTCCTTTGACAGCAATGGTTGGCAGCCAGAATAGAAAGTGAACTGGATGGCAAATGGTTTGTGGCAGGAGCAGTTTACCAGATTGCTTTGCTTAAGTTCTCTAACCTCACCACAACCCACTTGTGTATTACTACAGGTTACTTATTCATTTATATAGGATGATTAATGTCTTGCAACATCCATCTTAGCCCATCAAGTGAAAGAAACTGAAAAATGAAAGCCTTCCTCAGTCCGCCTGTAGCAGAACTGCTTTCAGTCACTTTTTAAGACTTTTACACTGATTAATTTTTTCCTCAACAATTCCTTGTTTTAGCCAAAGGCTTAACTCTCAGAAGGAGTATATGATTTTTAAAAGGCAAAGATTAGACATTGAGATAGATGTCAATTCATATGTCTGTTATGCGCTGTATGGATAATGCCACGCTCCTTTATTCTATATGTCTTTAGATTGTTCCTCTGTGGCCACAATACACAGACATATAAACCTCCACACTAGGAAAATTCAACAGTCAGTTGATACTTTCTTGCCTGGTTGATGACCCACACAGAATAAGTATCTTCAGAGCGAGTATTAAAACAATAGGAAAAGCCATCAGTTGCAGCACAGCCAAGGAAATTCTGTTGGTTGAAATTCTTCAGCACAGACGAGAGCCAGGTAACTCTGTTTGAGCACCATGGAAATATGTGGAACTCAATTTTCAAGCAAGGCATCTATGATTAAGTAGGGCTGAGCACTGTGCACAGCCTGATCATTCTTCCAAAAGCTCTCCCACTCCACCCTCCATTTACTTCTGCTGTCCCCTGTGTTGCAGAATGAGGCCCCTTCTACTGCACAGGGACTTTCCCTGGCAAAGGAAGATGGGAAGGGATTTGATACTTTGTTTCAGATTACTTGAAGAACTGCAAATTACATTTTTAGCTCTTTTTGGGTAAGGTGCCCAGACTCCTTGAGGCATAGGCTACTAAAAATGCTGGCTGAGTTTTGAAAAGCTCTGTGAAATCTGGGATGATTCTTTGAGTGTCATACTCAAGACATCTTTAAAGGGGCCCAGTTTCCAGTAAAAGCTGAGGATATTTGAAAATCTTCCCCTTTCAGGATGCCTCAATTAGACTGTGCAGAGACATCTGGTATTCAAAGTAGACAAGAAGAGAGAGTATCTTTCCTTGAGCAGAGGAAAGTAAAATTCTAGACTTATAACTCCTCTCAGCCATTTCTTCTTTTATTTTTTTTTCCCAATTTCATATTTAAAAGAAATCATCAGGGTAATCTTAAATTCTTTAAAGGGAAGCAGTGTGCTTAAATCGGAGTCTGTAAATGGGGTTGGAGAGAGAGCCCACTGCAGATTAGGCTGGGTTTTTCCATTGATTTGTAATTTGTAAGTGACAACTTGATAATTCTGTCTCAGTGTGGAGGGCTGGGAACAGTTTTTCTTGCTTTCCATTGTCTGTTGCCAATCCCTGACATGTGATATTCAACTCAACTTCTTACAAATTTCAAAGCAGTATGGGCAGGAGAAACAACCATGTCAAACTAAACAGCCTTCAGTACGGTTTTGGTTCCACGGGTGTGCCAGTGCGAGCGTATGAATGTCACTTAAGTATAGGCTGGTTCTCTATCAAAGTTCTTGTGGTTTCTAACATTTGGCAGCCTTTACTCCATCAGAAGGATTTCAGTTTTGTGTTCTACCCTACAGTGGGCAAAAGAGTCAGAACTCATCTCTCCTCCCCCGCAAAGACTAGAGCAGGATTAACAACCAGAAATTTAAGTCAGACACACCCATGAAGAGGAATGAGGCACAAGGTTAGGAAGCCATCCAAAGAATGGTTGCCTACCTCCTCACTAAACTAAATTGAACTAAAGTCTCTTTTTGCTCAAGAAGACAACTGAAAAGCTGGGGAATAAAAATTAAAATCAAATTGAAACCAGCCATGCTTAACCAATACCCCACTTTAAATGTGAACAGATTAGTTTCATAAAATATTTCCCCATTCTCTCTTTTTCTTTCTCTTAATACTTTGACTGTTTCCTTCAGTTGGCCTTTAGACTGCAAAGCAAAATACTTTTACTGACATGGTTTGTAATTTTGAAGCCCAAACCTTAAGCAGCAGGTGCTTAGTTTTAATAGAGTTTTTCCATCACCAAATGTCTGGGATCATCAGTTGCACTTCCCTCCTACACAGCCCCTCACCTTTTATCCTTTGCCATTTGTTTTTGTGGATTTTCATTTAATGTATTTCTTCTGCTTTCAGCAATCTGCTTTTTCACTGCAAATCTTTCAACCACTCTTCTTTATTTTACCTCATACAATTGGCAAGTGCTGTCTCCTAAAAATCCATATAAAATATGAAAGGCCTTGCTGCCTCTGGTCTTGCTATCTCTGACTTAATTTCCAGTAGTGCTGGGTCTCCTTTACACTGCACCGGCAATTTGAAGGGGTCTTAGACTGGTTGTAAATATTTGCACCACAGGAACAATTGCATTTTAATTGCCAAAGGTTCTACGGCTTCTCTGCACACACACACACACACA
>VWZU01000595.1:117606-164184 GCA_013397095.1 Sterrhoptilus dennistouni
AAAAAACCAAAAAAAAAAACACCCACAAAACACCAAAAAAAAACCCCAAAAAACAGCAAAGCAAGAAACAAAAAGAGCAACAAAAAAATCAACCTCTATCACAATAACAGTTAGGTTTAGTTCATATAATTACTTTGAGCAAGTCTGTGTGTGGGCACATTTGTTCTATACTAACAGGTTTCCTTTCCATTTAATTTTAGCTTTTTTGGTTGATTTGCCTTTAGTCAATTTTCTCTTACAATTTCCTTTTTTTGAGGTCATGTAATTTTTTTTTTACAGGCCTAATCTTAAGGAAAATCCAAGGAAAAAGCATTCATACTCGGGCTGCAATAGCGTATATAAAAGCATGGATTAAAAGTAGCTGTGTCAATGGCAGTTTGTTGAAACAATAGGATTCACATACTAACATTGGAGCTGGAGATGCTGAATAAGTGATTGCCTGCTCTGCCATGGTGCTGGTAGATTGCTCCTGAACACAGAATTTAACAAAGTCTAATCATCATTCTAAACATCAGATTACAATTTCGGTATAAGGAACTGATTCCTTCTATCCAGAAATACCTTTCCAAAGTCTGTGTTTTAGTTATTCTTTCAATTGTATTTGTATTTGACTATAAAAGAACAGTTTGTTTTTTTATTTTCCTTTCTACTGCTTATCAGATACACTTACCTATCAGTATATAGCTCTTGCCTAAAAAGAAATGAAATGCTGCAGAAATTACCAGAACCTTATTTGCTAATAACTTTTACACAGATTTGACTGAAAACTCTGTCTTTTAAAATATGAACTTGCATTGTGCAGCAGTAAATCACAAGGGCTCCCATAGGTTTCTCATAACTAAATTTTAATTGAGCTTTCCATTCCTAACAAGGCATCCCAGTTTCAGAAAGCCATACTAGCCACTTCCTAATCCACAAAGCTCAGAGGCTATCTTCAACACTGAGCATACAAAAATGTTTAATACTAACACAAATACCTTTCATAGATTATTCTGATTCTCAGGGTGATTTCTAAGCCAGCTGTTCTCAGACTGATTCAATGTCCAGATTTCATTTTAAACCAGAGTAATTCCCTAGTTACCTGCCCTATAACTAGATCTTACAGGTGTAGGGCCTGTTTGTAATGTTTGTTCATCTAGTTACAGGGAAAAAAATCATAAAATTAAATAATTTGTGTAGCTTTCTTGGATTCTAATGTGTTCTTCCTAACTTTCAGATAGTATATCAACAGAAGAATGCCAGGAATTACTTCATGCTTTATGTATGTACCTGTTACAGATTATGTTCATTAATTTCAAAGCAGATGCTATTTTTGTTTAAAGGAATCCTTGATGGTACACTTTTTAAACATACATTATATATGTATTACATTCTGGTAAGAAAAAATGCTTGCTATGGGATACAAAGATTTAAATCTACTTTGATTATAGATCTATTACAGTTTTGTCTTTTCCACATAAGTAGTGTCATTAGTTTCTAGCTCCTCCCAAGGTTTATTCTCTGTAGGGCAATTTTCATAGAAAAACAACACCAAGTACAAAGTAAAATGATGAAAATACATGAAACTCATCAGAAGAAACTAATCATCATCTAATAGTAAGGTCAACCATAGTACAGACTATTGAGCTGGGAATTCAAACAATTGGATTTTAACCGATCAAATCTGTGATCACAGGCAAGTCATATTCCATTGCCATATCTTTGTATTTCCTGTACAGTTGTGATAGATTTGTCTATTTAGATTATGAAATGTTAGAAACTCCAGTCACTGCTTACTATTTGTTTATACAGTGACTGAGAGAATGGCCCCACTTTGTATTGGAATGAAACACAATAATTTCCTTATATTCTGTCTCCCAGAGATGCTTCAGAGGAATATGAACCACTGTCCCAAGTTATATCTGATAAATTGTGCATTGCTCTGTGGTGAGAAAGATTTCTTTCTAATCCAAAATACATCTGTCTTTCCATGCTGCAAGTGATATTTTCTGGGCAGAGAGCATACTAATTGCAGGATTAAATTCTTAGCTAACTCTTGGGTGGAAACAGTTTCCCATAATGTGGTAGAAAACACATGTTGGCCTCTGTCTGCAAACTCTTGAACATCATAGCCCTGATCTTGATTGGGATATTTAGGTACTCTATTGAACTATGTCTGCACAATATAATGCAATTAAAATTAAATAATGACTAGCTATCAGAAAGTATTATTGAGATTTTAGTGGCTCCAGTACTGCTTAGCACGGCTTAGTTACTCTTTGAAGGCAGAGACAATTGTGATGAATGTAATGAATTCTGCACCTCCTTCAAATAAATAGAACACAAACTTAGAGCTGAAAAACAACCTGTGATTTCTGCTAAGCCTCTTAGGATCATTTTAACGTTACAAAGACACATAGGTTTGAAACTTTTAAAATTTAAAGTATACCTTTGCATATAATATTTTCTGTAATATTTCTCATTTCTGTGCATGTACACATTATATACTATTCCCAAAGGTGAATGACTGACACTGCTGATATGACACAGATCCCATTGGCAAGCCTCTAAAACCAGCTGGCCCCCAACATCTTTTCTTCCCATGGGTATGTAGAGCAGGCAGATACCAGACTGCCAAATACAAATGTGGAGGAAGTATTTCAGAAGTTATTCTACATACAACTCATCTTCTTAGGGCTGTCCAGTCAAAAGACATCTTGCTAACAAAATACTAAAATTCCCATATTGTTAAAATATACTGAAAATGCTGGAAGCAAACACACTTTTCAAGAAAAGCTAGATTGTTTGATGACGCTACTTGTCGTTTCAATCTAATTTTTATGGTTGTGGTTGCAGTGATAACACAAGCAGTACCATTTAATCAAGAGTTCTCTATTTTGAAATACTGAAGCAAATCCCTATGCCAGAAAGCATTAGTAAACCCAAGAGCAAAGTTAGCTTGGTGAAGGAGGTGAAAGGAGTCGGATCAGGTGTGCAGTGGGTTGTGGCAAGAAATGTTCTTCATACTCAGGATGTCACAAAAACAGATTTGTGTTTGGGAAAACACAAGTCTTCTAGAGAACAGGATTAAAGATTCTAGAGGAGAAGGTAATGACTCCCATCCTTAGCTTCTAATCCCAGCACTTTCTAACTCCTCTCTGCCCTTATCCTAAGGTGGCCTCACCAATCATGTGTTACCACAGAGAAGTTTGCCTTTCCAGCTAACCCATTTCCACATTTCTCTGCTTGGCACTACTCCTTGGCCATATTTGCCAGCTACAACCACATGTGGACAAACCTTCTCCCTTTCACAGAGACTACAAAAGCTAACATAAAAGCAGAAAAACATTCATAGTGGCTCAGTACACAAGATCAGTCTCTGAAAATGGTTAAAAGTAGATGCTCTTGAAGGCATGTGAGAATACAGGAGGAACAGTCAATATTTCCCCATGACAGTTTTACAGCCTCTAGCAATTCACCATCTAGCTCCAGTATCCCACCCTCTTCTTATCCATACTACCCCATTCTTCCCAAATCTCTCTCCCTGGTCTCCTATTTATCAATGCCTATTTAAACATCTTGAAGTTAATCAACACAAGGAACTTAATACACCATGAGATAATCTATCCCATGTAGCTCAATTACTCATCAACTTTTAATGCTCTTTTTTGTTCCGAAATCCCACAATTCCCCCCAGCATTTTCCACTGAAGGCTAAACCTTATTCTCACTTGCTCTTTTTTCCACTCCTTGTCCAAAACCTTTTACTGACCTTAAATATAGAATGCTCTAAATGTCTGCTATTCCTCACTATTTACATTTTTCCTGTTTGTTCATTAATCAATGTACTCCCTCATCTATTTCTTCCATAAAGCTGGCCAGTTGCACATCCTACAGTGAAAGCAATGCTTGAGACAGAAAGATTAGCAAGTGCTTCTGACTAAATTGACCACATTTGTTGAATTCTTCTTCTGGATCTTTTAGATCTCTGCAGCTGAGATTTATCCTTAATGTTGAGCCAAGTAACCCCACTTTGCAGCATGCACTTCACCAACATGTTTGAAGCAGGTGTGGGAAAATTCAGCACAGCACTAATGATTCCTAAAAGCGCTAACAGAACCTCAATCCATGATGAAAGATGTAATGTCAATTTAATACATAGAACTTTTTATAATTTTTGTCTGGGTCATCCAGTCGTCTTTAGAGGCTGACCACAAACCAAATGAAACCGGAATCAGATCAAGAAATCAAATACAGTGGACTTGTTTCATTTTACATTATTTTGAACTTTCAGGGAAACTATACCATTTATGTACATACAACAGCAATCTTAGGGTACCACAGACTTCTGTATCAGATATGAGAAACAGCCTTTCTTGTCAGGGGAATCCAAATGCTGTTTTCTTGAGTGACTTAAAGGAAAAACTTGGCCAATGCATCTTTATTCATGCTCCTAGGTCAACCAAGAGGAGTTGACTCTTTTATGTAAAAAGTCTACATAGTCAGCTTCATGAGCACAGCACTGCAACAGACTAATCCAGGAGAGCAAATACTTCCTCTCCATCTTTATTCTCAACCAGCTTTGACTCATAACATGACTATAGAGAAATAAGACCACAGTTTTCACAAATGACTGTGTAGGAGCTCAGGATGCTTTTACTATTAGATCTGACCTGCTTGTGGTAGCCCTAACTGAATGAAATTGCACTCTCTGAAGCTCAGTTCTTAATATAGCTTCAGATGGGTAACCAAAATCAAAAAACCAAATCACTTATCAACATTGAAAAGTTTGTTCCAATTAGTATTTTTGTGCTCTATATGATCTCTTTTGTAAAGACTTATGAATCCTTTTGAAAATATTATACAATATCAGTCTGAATTATCTTAAAATAATTGTTCTGCTTCGTTCAGAGAACACATCTGATTTATATGGCATATTTTCCATGACATGTGGAAAGTGCTGTTGAAATCTATAGCAACCAACAGCATGCAAATAATCCTTACATCTGTATGCAAGCAAACCCACAAGTTTCACAGAAGATGCTCACATTGGATGTTTTTAGATTGACAAAGACATAAAGGAATATTCTGAATTTTTTTTCATTATTTTTAATGAAAGCAGGGATGATTTCCTTAATCCCACTCATACTAATTTATATTTTACAAGTACAGTTTTTGATGGAGCTCAGATCTGAGTTTTTAAATTAAGCTTTGACTCTCGCTATCCACATTTAAAGACCATAAACAGTGATGCTTTGAAATAAAAGATTTAGAACCAGATTCAAGAAATATTTAGTCCTTTAAGCATAGCGTAAAATCAATTTAAAGGATTGTAAAAAATAACTTAGGAACCAACATATTTTGGTAAATCTTGCCTTTCAGATCTTTGAGTACAGAAATAAGGTCCCTTTCTGAGAGGCCACAAACTGATAATGTCGGGAAAGTAAATCACTGATGACTTAAAATCCTTTATTTGTGGTCTGGATAAAAATGTTAATGAATAGCACAAATAATGTGCTATTTTCATTACAATCTAATACCAAGTTGAAAATAACCTTTCGGGGAGAAACTGCGGCTAAAAGAAAGTTCTTAAGAAAGGAAGGAAAAAGAAGGGGGAAAAGAGAAAGCAACTGTGTCTATGGAAAAATAATGGAAGAAAATGCTATTATAATTTAGGAGAAGTGCTTACGTTCATCCACATCGGAATTCTCATCCAGATACATCAAAATCAATGGTAATAACAGTAACATGACCATGTGGAAAAATTCCTTGACTGCACTATAGTATGGTAGCATAGGAATGGGAATACATTGAAATTAATATCTTTCCAAGATTTGGAAATTTTAAATTAAGTGGTATAAACAGTGGAGGTCTATTAGGAGACTGATCTTCAAGGTGTACTGGTATTATATAGATGTATTCACACTTGCATTTACAATGAGATGATTACAAGATAGATAGATAGATATAGATATAGATATATACAGCAAACATACAGTCACTTCCATTTTTAAGACACTAAAATTCTAAGTTGCTTACTGTCCACATGAAGGATATTAACAACATGGTTTCAGGTTGCTACCTTTTCAAAAAAGTCTGATCCTTATTGAATAACATCTTTGACATTCCCAGTACAAATCTGATGGGGAGCAGCCACTGGATAGAAACATAAAATTCTAGCACTCACTTGCTATACACTTGCTTTACATAAAGCAGTTAGTCTTTGTGGTTGTGATCCACCAAACCATTTCAGCATCTGCTTAAATAACCCAGCCTCCTCAGCTGCAATGAGTGATGGTCCTATTTGATGACTTAACTCTTAGGTTATTGTGAAGATCTCAGTAACACTAGCATAGAGAGAGGAAGTTTTTAGAGCAGCTACAGCATTGTAACCAATATGACCAATAAACTTTCCTCTAGAACAACAATAAACCTTTTATATGATCCATGCTAATCTGCCTGGTTGCAACAGGTTTGAGAACTTTACACTTAGTGAGCACCTTTCCTTCATGGTATATGTCTCACTCAGCTCTATTCTTCATACTGACCACAGTCTGGCTAGGCATGCCATTGTCTCATTTGCACAGGTATATCCTGTTTTCTTTCCAAAACAAACTAGGGCAGGTGAGAGCAAGGTGCAATGAGAATGCAAACCACAGAGAGTGGGGATGTTTAGCCAGCCACATCTATGAGCTGTGAATGTCTCTGGGTTGCAGAGAACAGGCTCTTAGAGATCAGACATAAAGAGCAGGAGAAGAGGCAGTGATAAACCAGAGCCTGGAACATGTCATTTCTCCTCTGCAGGGGAGAAAGAATGACTCAATTATGAGTATGTATTCAAGGACAAAGAATTCAGTTATTGTGACCTTAGGGAAATCACTCTTTGTCCCTGTGAAATGGGGATAACAGTTCTTAAGTGGTTCCCAAGATGAGGTTTATGATTTTATCTGTTGCTTTGATGAAATAATAATAGATCCATTAAAGTATCTTAGGCAAAACAGACCTGTATTTTGCAATTAGGTTGATGCAAAAAAATGTTTAACATTGGTACAAATGAAAAGCCAAACTTATTTTTAAATTTTGTATGAATAAAAGGAATTACTAGTTGTGACAAAGATAAAATAGACTGCTATGATTACTAAGGACATACTGCAATACCAGAATGGACACTTCCTTGTTTCTTTCAAAGAGAAAAGCAAGGTCACTTTGAGCATTTTGCCCAGGCATTAGCCATCTTCTATGGAGAACCATTTCTAAGAAAAACCAGAACTTTATTACC
The DNA here is from genome assembly GCA_013397095.1 of Sterrhoptilus dennistouni. Taxonomy (NCBI): domain Eukaryota; kingdom Metazoa; phylum Chordata; class Aves; order Passeriformes; family Zosteropidae; genus Sterrhoptilus; species Sterrhoptilus dennistouni. The sequence continues at coordinate 124,864 of VWZU01000595.1, forward strand.
AATACTGACTGAAAGTGCCAAATTATTTAGAGACATGTGAAACTGCTATCTTTTTGACGAAGGTACCTAGTCAGGAACGTGCCTAGTACCTGCCTACTAGATCAGAACAGAGTCCTTGAAGTGATTTTATGCAAGTAGCTTACAACTGCTTTCAGATGGATGTGATTTAATAACTTTGAGAAAAGGTTTTTGGCAATTCAGATCTCAATGGCTGTATTTTTGTCATACATGAAAATGATCTAATCATCATGTTTCAATTAACACCTCTTACAGCACAACTTACTGTCCTTGTCTCAGTTTCCTCTCAACATACAGATGGCAGATTCTGAAAAGGATCAAATATTATGCAGTCTTCCAAAGAACACCTTGTACAAAGGATGAGATACTGAAAGCAAAGAAAATGAACCTTCATTTTAGCAGTGTGCCTTTAAGGAATAAATAACAAAGGCTAAAACAGCAACAGGAAACTTTTCCAAACTGGTTATGTTTAGCTGTTCTAATTCCGTATACTGCCCCAAAGAATTTGAATACCCATTGAAACCAAGGACCTTCTGTTACACAGGGAGACATAAAACATAATCCCATTGACTGTAAGCAAGTAACTTCCAAGAGATTAGCTAGAGCGATTTATTTGCAACAGGTTTGCTGCAATAATAACTTTTCAAGTTACAAACAAGTACACATTTGTCTTTTGCAAAACAGTTTCACTTAGTTTTCTATCAGAGGGCCACCAATCCTTTGAGCCAGGATTTCATAAAATTAATAAATCTACCATAAATAAATCTTCCATAATCTTTGCTGCTTTTGCTGACAAATGTAATAAACTACAGGATGCAAAACCCTGCAAGTCTACTGGGATTCATTTTCTTTTTTTTTTTTCCTTGACAAGCCTTACAGAGTAGCACTTCTGAGACATGCTCATGTGCTGTAAACCTAATCCTTAGCAATTTCCCCTTTTCCCAAATAATCCAAATATTTTATGAATAGTGAAGGATTTCCTTTATCAGACAAGACTTGTTGTTTGTTTTGGGTTTTCTTCCCTATGTGAGTTCTTCTCAAGGAAATACACTTTGAAATGTTTGGATGTTCTCAGGCAGATTTTCAAAAGATACACTCCCAAGAAAACAGGTAAAACTTGACTAAAAAGGAGGTGTCCTACACTTTAAAGAGAACTGAGAAGAAATGAGAGAGAACTGAGACCAAACGTGATGGGACCTACAACCAAGAGAGTCTTTCTAACCCTCTCACAGGAGGCATTTCAGTGCCATTTTTTATGCTTTTATCTCTGTAAAATATTTGCCTTTTTTGTTGTTGCAAATCACACATAGATTGATTTTTCAGCACTGATGAGCCAGTGAGGTCACAGAGGCTCCTAATATTTTCTGCCCCCAGACCTCCCCAAAATTTGGGTGGTGCCCACCACCCCATCTGTAAGAGAAGGTGTTGTGCTTCTCATAGAATGATCATGCTTACACGCCTGTCTTCTGCAGCCAGGACTGCACCTCTGCCTCTGACCCCATCCTTTGCCTCCTGTAATTTTAGTTGGCAAGTGTGTTAGTGCACACACACAGGCCTACAGCAATGTGATGTCAAGTAATCTTGTGGAAACAATGCCAACACAATGGAAATTAAACTACACTATAGCATTGATCCATCTGCTAAAAAAAGTCTGATTTTTTGCTACAGAAAGAGTAGTCTGAAATACAGTTCTTCAGGAAAAAGCAGACTGATTCTTATCACCTTCCTGTTACCCCACATAACAGGTCTAGTCACAACTTTACCTTATCCTTCTGCTGCAGAGAGACACCCTTGATTTGCTTGGGAAGTGGGGAATAGGGCATTGTAAGCACAACTATTCCGTTATTTCTTGTTTATTCTGAAAGGACCAATAAAGGGATAAATGCAAATCTTGGCTGGAACAGCTGTAACAAAAAAAAAAAAGTTGAGTATTTTTTTTTGACAGTTGGTTACCTTCAGGAAGTCCTTAGATAGTTTAAAACTACCTCTTCATCAAGAAGACAGACTGCTTAAAATTTCTTTAAACTGACAAGAAACACTTAAGAAATTAATCAAATTGAAACAATTTTCATTTTGCTACGTATCCAGCTCCAAATTAAATATTACAGGAGCACTGAAAATCTGAAGAAAATGCCCCATGAGGCATAGAAAACAATTAATGGGCAAAAAAGGAGGCGTATTCAGTGCACCCCTCACCCTAGAAGTCCAAGCCAATTACAGTAGAAATAGTCAGTGATTCAGCACAAAGGTTCCTTGGCAGCCTAGTGAGGAAGAGGCACAACTCCAGCTGGGTCACTCAGAGAAAAAAAAAAATGCAATAGTGCATCATAAGGGCAGGATTTGAGTTCGCAGCCCTTAAAAGGGGGGACATTTAATTCAATTCATATAATTTCTAAGAGGACCTTCTTAATTTATATTTGCTTATAAAACATAAACTGAAGAGTCATTTACTATCACAGGGTCAAAAAAATCCTGCAATCATCAAGGGTCTCTCCCATAGCTTAAGGAATTATGCATTTCTGGAGGGGCATACTCTGATACTTCTGGGAAGAATAGAGTGCAACCCAAAATTTAACCATCAGGGATTTTGTCATCCTTTTTCCTGAAAAAAAGAGAAAGGCCAGAAAGAGGAGCTCCAGATAGTTGCTCTGAATACATGTTGAAGGAGCCTTGATTTTAACTGATGACAGAAATAATCAGAAAAGGAAGCTTGGGGGTTGTTTGGGGTTATTTTTCTTTTTTTTTCTGACAAGGGAGCCAAAATTTTGGCCATTGTCAGAGACAAGATGAGATGCAGACCTTCTATCTGCCATAGGCTGAGAACTCCAGTACTTGACTATGCATGAAACATTCGTAAAATTAATCTTGGAAGAGCTGTAAATTAGAAAAATTACAATGAAGATAAAATAGAGGAAGGAATCACAAAAAGTGGAGAGAGTACACAGCTATGGAGGCAAAACCAAAACAAACAAACAAAAAAAAGAAAAACAAACAAACAGAACCCAAACCACCAAAAAAGAACAGTTAACTGTTTAGGGCCCAAAATACTAGAAAGAGCAGGAGGAGGAGAGGAGAGTTTGACGTTAAAAGTGATGAAAAGGTGACTGAGATGCTTATCACTGAGATTCAGAAAAAACACTGGAGTAAGCAGATGGGAGCTATGAAGCAGAGTCATCACCGGCAGCTGAGGAAGTTCTTGTGATTACGAGAATTTTTCATAATGTGGTCAGCCAAGTGTGGTTGACTCAGTGAATAATGCAGTTAGGAACAGGAGTGAGCTAAGGCATGGGGTGGTAGATGGCAATGGCTGATTTGACAAAAGACAACAAGAAGAAAAAAGCTAATTTGAATGGATTATGTCTGAAAAAAGTCAACTGCATGGGCTTAAGCTTTGCACAGAAAGAAAAGGAAAGCAACTTCAAGATACATTCTCAACTTCTGCAGTTGTCCAAGAAGTGCTTTTAGCAATGAATTTATCTTGAAGATAAGCTGTAGACAGAAAAAAAAATATTTATCTTTTAGGAGTATTTTAAGAGAATATGCATGTATGATCTTATTTGCCTAAAAATAAAAAGTTAACATTAAAATAAAAGCTTTTGCTGTTTAAAAAAAAACCAAACAAACTTCTACCCTTCTAATAATAGAACCACAAAATACCACAATACAAATTCTTGTAAAACTATTGTCCTTACAGTGATACCAATGATTCCAGAAGTATAAGGTTCATAAATTTTCCAGTCCAGCTGGGAGAGTATGTGTATGTGTTCCTGTTCCCCAGGACTCATATAAAACATTTAGAACACAACCATCTTAAAGTGAAACTGTCGATACTTAAATAATGCTAGATCTCTTAACTTTTTTTTTTAATACAATTGTTTCAGAAAAACACTTGGCAATTTGGTAACTAAAAGAGAACAAGGGTTTTATTTCCTACTGCTCCAACATGGACTACCAGAAGAAGGCAAGCTTCACAAAAGTTTTCAGAGGAGGCTGTGGAATCTCCATCCTTGAGGTTTTCAAGGCTCAATAGACAAAGCCCCATGCAACCTGGTCTGAATACAGAACTTAGCCTGCTCTGTCCAGCAGGATTCTGGAATACAGAACATCCATTATGAACGTTTCCAATATTTACCTCCTGGCAGACCATCTTGGTAATGGACCCCTAGTCAAGCATGGTGTTCATGACTCACCTGAGCAAATAAGATTAAAGAACATGCAGAGGTAAACTTGGTAGTTGGACAACTTCATTTGATGAGGGAGTGAGAATGATAAACTCAGTACCTGACAAAGGGAAATGGGGTAAAATCTGACAAAGAAGTAGCAGGAGGATCACAAGTAGTAGTCTCCATCAATGTTGTCTTCTGTATTGCTCTGTACTGAACTTGTGTATCACATAAAAGATATAAAATATGGTGTTACTTCACTTTTAATAAGATACCTGTGTCCTGGTTCTGGCCAGAACAGGGCTGATTTTGCAGTAGCCTGGAGGGGGCATGGCTAGGACCTGGAGGTTATTTTGTACCACCTCATGCCATTGCCAGGGACAGTGGAAGGGACCTTGTTCCAGGGAGAAGGGGCTCCTTCCAGTTGAGAGGATGTGGCAAAGGGAGCTGTCTGGTATTGTCTATTATTAAGGCTATTTTCCATGTGAATATTTTCTTTTCTAATACCCTCTGTCATTACCATTGTTGCTGTTAATGCTTGTTTTCTTACCTCATTGCTGTTTCCAGTAAATTGTTCTAAATCTCAGCCTGTGATCTTTACCCTTTATGCCTCAAATTGGAGGGAGAGAGCATGGTTTTAGTGAGAGTACTACACTGGAGATTACCATTCCTAACCCACAACAACCTGCAATGTATGAGATTAACTGACTAGGCCTCAAACTGATTTTTTTCAATCAAATAAGGCTCTTCCTGCTTTCACTGGAGGAAAATGTGAAATATGGCTTAAGGTTTCCCAAGGCATCATGCAAAGTTGTCTTCTTGAATCTCACAAGACTTATGGGGCCTGCAGTCCTTTCCCTTTTTCGTGGGGGAAATGAGCGTGGGTGAAGCATCTTGTTAGCAGTAAACTTATTCTGGAGACCTCCTGGATGTCCCTATCTCATCCTTCATTGTATGGTTGAGGCCTGTTCCAACAGACTTGGTTTCAATCAGGCCAGTAAGCAGTGCCTAAAAATCAATACACTTCTCAGAAGCACCTCAACCATGACATGCAAAAATTACTTCTTAAAAACTCACATGTTTTAAATATAATAAATACTTGCAAACCTGAGAAAACAGAAACAGGTAAGCCTTAAAAAATTATGATTTTGCAGATTTTTCTCTCTGCCTATGGATTTACATTGCCCCTGCCATATGCCACAAACATTAAACTTTCAATTGTTCAAGAACAATTCTCAGCCACCTCTTTCATAAAAACCCATCAATCATTTGCAATGTTTTCTGACTGATAAATAGTAAAGCTGGTTCACTGAGCTATTTAAGTCATATTATTTACAGCTGGAGAAAAATGAGGAACAACATAGGGAGGCCAGAAAATACGATACATTCATGCAAACTAAATTAGATTTGTATAATTTTTTTTTACCATTAGTTTGAGAAGATAAAGGATAACATTTTCAAGTTTTACTTTGCTTGGCATTGCATTTATATTTTCAAATGAAAGATCTTGAACACAACTTTACGAGTGTTAATGAGTTTCAGTGCTATTGCTGATGTGCTGAGACTAAATCCAGATGGAACTACTGAAGTATTGCTGTATTTGGAATGTCTATGCAGAGTCTTTTAAAACAACATTCAGTTGGACTTAATTTTTTTTTAATCATATGCTGTCAAATTATACACCATTGTGCAAAAACTTGTTAAGCTGACTCTTGAGAAAGCATCTTTGCAGGTTTTGGGGTGCTTTTGTTTTGTTCTCATTTGGTTTAGTTTTTTTCTTGGGTTTTTTTTTAAGAGGGATTGGCGGGAAGAAGATAAATCTGCAACTCTGACATTTTCCTCTACAGTCTCACTGCTGTCCTCCTGTGTGCGCCAGATACTTTTGCAGTCTCAGTGGCTGCAATAATGACAGTACACAGACATGGAGAGGAGCTGGCAGTTTGGACTGGGTAAAAGACCATTCCTCATGTTGGCCTTGCACATACAGCTCTTCTCAGAGAGCACAAGGCAGAGAGATATTTCAGCTATCTGTTTGTACAGTTATAATTGGTTTTCAAATCCAGTATTTTGACCTGAGACTTACATTGGACTAAATCTGGCCACTGTATAGCAGGTCTCAGCAAAGCTTCCCCACAAGTAGTTCTAATGAACAAACAGGGCTATTCTCCAGTAGCAGTCAATTCTTATGCTGCAATGCTTCCAGAATCACCACCAAGGGGTTCAGGAAGAAGAAAAGTTAAACAAGGGAAGCATAGTGGATCCATTGTATTCTGAACCTCCTGCCATTTTCCATCAGTTTCACATTAAAAAAAGGAACATTTGAAGGCATCTTCAGGGTACATACTTATTTTCAGTTATTGCTATTGTTTTTAAACTAGACAGAGGCTCAGCTGAACCAAGAAGTGCACAGACAATTGGAAGAAAACTACCCTTAATCCAAAGAGTTTACAGACTGAGCTTACACTACTGAACTGGGCAGCAGTAGAGTCTCAAAAATATGGCAAGAGATATCAAAATACCTGTATTAAAATGAAAGATGAAATTAATAGACAGAAAATGCTCAGCTTTTCCACATAATCTAAGGTCTATGTTTAACCCTAGCACACAGAACCTGCTCTTTTGCATCTCACACTGTTCCTTAAGAGATAGTTTTATGGGAGAAAAATGTATTATCAAACCACCCATGACGTAATCTCTTCTGTACCTTTTACCTTCACTACCAGAAGCAACTCAGGAGTTTCTCAGAAAACTAATCTTCAGTGAATAACTGAAATATTCATAGGAGCTACAACCATTTGCTGAATGCTGACTTTTACTATTTCAATGCTTCTTCATGATCTTTAGCAATTTTTGCTCCTGTATTACACTTAAGATTACAGACTTCATGGGGAAGAGGACATTATTTTATTTTATTTTATTTTATTTTATTTTATTTTATTTTATTTTATTTTATTTTATTTTATTTTATTTTATTTTATTTTATGTATGCTGAGGGAACAGCACATATGGGGATATGTTCTTCAAAAATATATGTTATAATAAATAGATTAGTAACTTCATTATCACAGATAGTTTGTCCTATACAGAATTCAGATTTCTAAGTTAACTTCCTCAGCAATTTCATGTCAATAAATTAAACAGAAATGCTTAATCTAATTGTATTTAAGAATAGCCAGAAACTTTGAAGAGTTTAAGTAATGAGAAAAAAAATTCAGAAAGGCTACTTATTGCATTGTACAATAAGCTGACACATTACAAGAAACATCCATCTTGCATTAACAATAGGTATTTGGATCCTTCTTCTGAGCCTTCTATCTTTTAGGAACTCATAGCAAAATAAAAGTATAAATTCATTAATCATCTGTGTGCTGGAGGACATTAAAGAATTAATGCTTGCCCCATTATATCTTGAACTAAAAATTATGATGTTTTTCCGAGAGCAGGAGAACCCAAGAGTACCAATTATGGTCCTCTGATTTAAACAAGATAGCATCTTTCTCTGATCAGACCACCCAAATGCATGCATGAAACCACTCTGTAACAGTCACAGTGAGTGTCAGTAATTCTGACTTCCATGTATGAAAAATGTATGCAAGTTAGTTAACAATGCATATTGTAGATGCAACCTCAAATAATTGTTTGCCAAGTAAAAATTTGGAATATGAAGAAAAATAATATTTCTCAGCTGTGGCGCTGGCTGTGGTTTTAGTTTGTTTTGCTTTTCCATTAGGAATCTGGTATTTGTGGCTGACATTTTTATTGCATTAATGGCAGGAAACAATATGAAAAGAATGCAGACAGAAGTGGAAAACAGAAACATTTAGACTCATTGCAGGAACATTCTAATTACGATGGTGAGTAATAGACATGTAGCAGAAAAGGCCAGGTTCAGTAAGTGTTCATGGAATGAGCTCCACATTTTAAATTTGAGTTTCATGTCTAAAAAGCTGAAGACTTGCAAAATGTTAGAGGGCCTTTGTTCTCCATTTTACTAGATATGGGTCCCTTCAGTTCTGCAGACTACAAAGCACAGTAGCACAAGACAGCAAAAATTTAAAGCCATAATCTCAGTTGTATCATCACATGGCTTCCCTGAAAGTCTGATTATTAGAAAACATCTAGGCTTTAGTCTTTAATTTAAGGTGCTGTTGGCTGCTTTAAGTTGTTTGTCTTTGAAAAGACTGTCTGAGTTTCTGGCATTTGCAGTTAAAGGCTGAGGCATGATGAAAATTTGGGGTCAATGTGTCATGCTTAATTTGTTGTTATAAGAAGCACAGTATATTCTGTACTAATTGCATTTACTCACTGCCATACTTACTTTCATTAAAAAGCAACAACAAAAACAACATCACTGTTTAGTTTTACTCAACAATGCAACGGATCTTGCCATTTGCTGAGAAACTGGACACACAAAAAAATCCTTATCATGTCATTTATGTACAATTGGAGATGCATCTAGCTTTGTCTTGTTAAATGAGGACAAGACCTAACCACCAGTGAAGTTAACAGAAGACTTCCCCTTACATTACAGCAGGCTTTGGATTAAAGCATCGTTTTTTGGTGAGTCACAATTTGCTACAGCTGTCATTTTATCAGTGTTGCAGACCTTATTTGTGTGTTTCAATGCACACGTTTTTCTTATTTTGAGCTTTAGATGTTCTCTTGTGGGCTAGGAAGGATGACTGTTCCAGGAACTGATATATTTATTTTTTGAAGACAACAGAATGTGAAATGTGTTGAATTAAATATAAGTTAATTCAGCTGCAAAGGTTAGCAGCTAAACTTTGTAGAGTAGCTGCATTGAGTCCTACAAACCTGTAGAAGTTATTAACTGTACCTATTGACCAGTCCCACAGGTTCAACGGGACTACTCACTTCAGGAGTTACTGATGTGCATGGCTGTTTGCAGGATCAAAGCCCCACTATGAAGCAGAAAGAAAACATCCCCTTGGAGTGAGCTACCAAACAGAAAATACATGAGGGGGAAGGAACAAAGAGATATTTCAAGATGAGGTACTGCACTGAGAATAGATGAGTCATGGAAAAGATGCTAAGTGATTCATTAATAACAAGAAGCTTAGCCAATAAGGAATGTACAAGTATGAAACTAATGACTGTGCTTTTACAATTCTACCAAACTATTTGCTTTTGTAAACTTAACATAGGAATAATTTTCTCCCATTGTGAAAATTTATTATGCAATTAGTTGTCACTTTAATAAACTATATGCACGGCTGTGATAATGGTTGCTCAAAATACTAAGGACTTTCCAGTTTTTGTTTTAAAAAAGAAAAACACTAGGAACTTCAAGTCCTGCCAATTTTTCCTCCCTGCCAAGTCCTATTAGCATAAATGAATGGTTTATTTTAAGAAATGCCTGATAAATTACTCTACACAATCAGTAATGAGGGTACTGTCAGCAAAGGAGAATCATTTCCAAAATTTACTTGGCACAAATGAGTGGCTGACTAGCTCACAATCATGTTACATGGCCTGAGGCCCTGTTTAATTCCATAAATCTGCCTGACCTTTTCAGGGTGAAAATTAGTGATTCTATAGAACAGGTAGCTGGGCAAACCTGGTCTGTTTGTGCATTTTCTCCTTTTTTTAAAAAAATAACACAAACTATCTATAGGATAAGCTATTTCAATAGCTTCCTCTTTTTGGCATACTGAAGCTCCAACTTAAAGCTACTGCCATAGGTTGTATGTTAGAATCACACATCTTTTTATCACAAATTACACGAAACAAAAAGACAAGACTTATACCATTTCTTAAGAAAAAAATTGAGTCTCTGTCATGCTTCAATTAATCTCAACATCAGTTTGTTATCTAACAAATCAATTCTCTTTTCTTTTTAGAATATAGTTTCAAAACTAGTGAGGAATCCCTTGGCACAGATTATTGTGTCAATTAGCAACTGAAGCCAATAATCATTCATCATCTCTTCTAAAGAATCCCTGGTAAAAGTCCCTAAATACTTAATCATCATTGCTATGGAATTCATTACATTAAAGCAGGGAGAAAACCTTTCAAAGAAATAATTTAAGATAATAAGGTTTTTTTAAAAAGGTCTAAGAAATCACTTATGCTCTGCTCTCCCACCACTGCAAATTACTTCCAATTGTTATTCGTCTTTTTAAAAGGTTTGATTGTTACTGCTCTGTCCAGTCTACTCTTCCAAGTCCCAAATGATAGTTTTCCCATACTCCCTTGCAGACTGCTTGACTAGTTCAAACATTTACTCCAATTTTCAGAATATTTTAAATATAATTTAATCTGCACATATTTCGTATATCATCTGCCAAGTTCTTCACATCTAACAATATGTTATATATGCAGTTAAACATTCGTATCCAAATACAATGTCTAACACAATACAAATATGCAGGCAGTCTGTATAAAGCACAGACAAAAATAAAAGGTCCCACAAGTCTCATGAAGTTTCATAGGAAAAGAATACACACCAACACCCTCCCAAGTGGTCTGATATGAACCCAAATTTGCTTGTCAGTGCACAGCTGTGATGCTGTTAGTGAGATGTTGCACTACCTGCCATTTGACAAGGAAGTAAAGGGTCTGGAGAGCTGAGGAAAACACCCTGAGAACAGGAGAGTGCTGTGCAGACTCACTTCTGGGGCTCAACCCACACACTGGCAGACAGATCTAGAGTAAAAGTACTCTGTGATACATCCAAAGGTATCGATAAATACTATTAAATCCAGAGTGGGCTAACAGTCATGACACTTTGAGGCTTTTGTTCAACAAGGTGTTTCAGTCCTGAGATGACTGTAACAAAACCATTCTCTAGCAAGTTTTGCAAGGACACTTTCTCTTCTCTGGAAGAAGGATTTTGGCCAAGGTAAAGTTCTCATTCTAAGAAACACACGCAGGTTAAAATGTAGCCTGAAGTTTCAGAAAGTTTATCTCTGCATAAGTGTAACTGTGTGAAACAGCAAGAAATTATGTACTCAGAGACTCTAAAATCTCTCAAGCTTTCTCACTTTTCCATTTTAAGTTGATTCCAGGCAGCTGCCTAGTGAAATGCTTCTTTTCCAGAGTGAGATTCAGAACGCAAAACTTTACTTAATGTGTGTAAAGTACAGACCACATACTTTCTCAGAGCACTGAGGAGCAACAGAACAAACCTGCCAGGTCAGACACCTTCCTGGAAGGCTGCATTTCCTCTCTCAAGCCCAGGATTTGACATCAAAAGGGAGGAATGTTTTTCACTTTTTGCATTTTATCCTGAGGTTGCAAAGGGTACAGGGGATAAGCAGAAACAAATCTGAATCATTCTTAAATGTTTTTTTTCTAGTGTTATGTAAGACTCTATAAACTGCTTACAGGTACACTGTAAAGGAATGGTGAGAACATTTACACCATTCCAGTGCTGAATTCTCCTGCAGCTACAGCTGTACGGTCACCAGTTCTGACCACAGAACACCTTCAAAATGGCCTGCAGAATAGTTCTGCTGAAAATCAATGAATCAAGACTATAACTTAATACTGCCATTGCCATGGCCATATGTATTTTTATCTTACTTTTCCTTCAAGCAAACTATAACAATTTTTGAAAGAAATGAGATGTTGAGCTTCTGTTGGCATCAAGAGTATACTAATTTCTTTTTTTTTGTTTACTTCCCTTTATATTGCTTATTTACTTTGATTTGGATTTTGATTTTTTATGGGTTCTATCTTCAGATTTCCCTCTGCTAGTAACTTCAGCCTTTCATTTATATTATTGCTGCAAGTGGATTTTTAATGGCTGAACCAGACCTGTTCATCTACACAATGGTATCAAATCATCAACTTTTTTACTGATTTTTTACTAGTTCATGGCACAGTCTATTGTTTCTTTTTTGCACAGTAGACTTGGTTTATCTGTGTCAAGGTAAAAATTAGAAAGGGAGATGGTAGAGTGAAGGGAAAGAGATGCAGGAATGTGAAAGCTGAACAATGCAAAGTGAGAAGCCCTTACCAGTACTGTTCTTGCTCACAAGCCCTTCATTGCCAGATTGACTCCTGTTGCCCTTTGAGCATCCATGGTAATGTAGACCTATTTTAAGCTGGTTTTGAAGTCTATTGCCAAGCATCCTAAGTTTTCAGACAGTCTGGTACTTCTGGCTTTGCAAAATGTGCTTTCACATATGCCCTAGCCCCTGTTACTGTCTTTGTTTACCTGTCCTCCAAGAAGTCTTACAGCAGCTGCAGCAGAAATCTTGTCTCTTGGTTTTATTTTTTTATTTTTCTTTGTTTTCTTCTTCAGATTTTTACCAGGGCTGGTATTTCATGAAACTGTGCAATCTCCTTTGGTCAGTCAGTAGTCTGAGCACCTCAGATTGTTATTTCTTTGCTCCTATCTGGGCATACAGTCTTAGCTGAGATTTCATTCAGATCTACATTAGTAGGTCTGAAGTATATTTCAGGCACACTGTAGCACCCTCTAAATTTTCTAGGACTGCTGTTAGGTCTCCTTCAAAAAAAATCTATTTTGCATGTACAGTATATCCTTCACAGACTAAAACAGAGTAACTTCCTGTGATAAGGGCCCCTTCAGACTGCCATGGTTAGTACAAAAGCTGATTTACTACTGCCTGGTCTTCAGGGGTGTGTGTGAAGCCCACCATTGGAGATGCGGTTTTTGTCTTATAAAATCATGTCTAAATTCTGAAAGGCATGTCTTGTTGAATGCATTTATCATATGCAGGGATTTTCTTGGGAAATGCCTTATTTTCATATTGTACTGCTAAAGTTTTATAAAGAAAAAAACCCGAGTACAAACCCATCGTTTTCCCTAGTTCCTTCTAGCAGATTTTAGGCTAGTGCTGAAAGGTGAATTGAGGGAACTGCACTTCAGAAAGCATGGCTCTGTGTTACCTTTTTATTTCCTGTCTTCAGTAAATGTTCTGGGCTGCTTGATGTACATTAGCACTGGGCCTAAGCTCCTTCAGAACAAAATAATTTTGCTTTAGCTACGCTATAGAGTCTTAGGAGCAGTACTTCCTCATTGTATTAAAGACCTTGAGTAATTTCAGAAAAAAAATCACTATGCCTAATAGACATTGGACTGCTTTCATTTTGAGTGGTTTCCTAATTGCACTGACTTTTCCAGGGTCTTGCTGACATCTCTCCAGATGTCAACTAACAGAGAAAACACAATTTTACTGAAGTTCTACGTGTCTACATTCAACTTCATATTTTGCTTATTACATAGTGACATTGACTGTCTCTTTTGTCAGATCATTAATTTTTAATAGCTCTGTCATCAGCTTCAAGCCACATGTTTGGGAATCCTCCCCAGCTTCAATTTACATTACAACACCTTAGGAGTTGGGCACAGGTCGAAAGCCTTTACACTAAGCCATTATCTTCCAAAAGGTGTAGTCAGTGTCGTCACATGGCTCAAATCACAGAGTAGTAAAAGTCTTAGCCTGACAAACAGAGGTATGATAGCTTAGAGAATCTACTGTCTATTAGCGCTGACATATATACATGCAATTATATGTTTTAGGATTTGGCTAAAAGAAGACCCTCAGTTTACTCCAATTTTTCCTTAATAATTAGACATCTGAGTACTTCTCTGAAAGTTTCAATAGACATAATAATTTTAATTCTTGTAGAGTTACCAATTATTTGCTATTCTGCCATCATCAAAAACTGAATTTTAGTCATCTCACTGCATTGAGGTTTATTTCTGACTCCTAGTTCATTTTTGTGTGTCTGATTCCCTGAAGAATAACCGTACATTTTCTAAAAAGGAGAACACGCACACAGAACACTCTCTCCTCTACCATGCTCAGGAAGTTAATACTTCGCGTATGTAACATCTCTTGATTGTCAAACTTTTTCTCCACAGGCTGCATTTGCTCTTTGGCTTCAAATACCTGCATCATGAATTCTAATTCTCCAGATTAAAATTGTCCAGTTTGGTAGGATTAGGCTGCTGATGGCTTCACCATCCAACTGGAGACAACTGATTAAGACCTCATAGAACAGTTCTGAAAATAAACGGGCTGACATCACTCTCCTGCATCCTTCTGTGCAACTGATTTATCTGGACTTATGCAAGACAATCAGAAGACATCTTTCTTTTAACTGTAATATCTGTGTCCTCCATACCTGTTACCACTTTCTCTGTTTCCTGAGCTACAATACACTGGACAGAAGGTCTTGCTATGCTCTCTGTTTTTTCCATGTTTTTGCTGGGAACCAGATAGGGTTGGTACTGTCTTGTGTGTTGTTTCACTCGGTACATACCCTGAAACACAACACTTACATTCCTGTCCAGTCTGTCTCTGTCCTGTTTCTGAATTTCCTTTAGTTTGTCCCTGTTCTGCATGGATAACACTGTTTTGATCCTCTTGCTAGACAGTTCCGCTGCCCTTGCCATTTGAAGAAATGTATCTGTTTCTTTCAGCACCATCCCCTATATGCTGGAATCATTTGCCCCATATATGTTTCTGTCTCTCATTAAGTGATCTTTTATATCTCCAAAAGTATATGTGGATGCCAGATTATGTGACTGTGAGGCAGGCATGTATTGCCCCTTATATTTCTTGGGTTCAGATAGAAACACAGTCACATTCCTTCTAGGGTTACAGTATATCAAATACCTTTATCAGCTGCTATGATGTTTTAGGTATTATTTGTACCAGCTATGTCTCATTCACTTCTCTTTTTCACCAGAAGTGGTAGTAGAAATATTTTATTATACTTTTCTTGTCATTACGCTCCCCAGCCAATGCTTCATTCACTATATATTAGTACTGTTATGCTTGAGTAAGGATTTTTTATATGGGAATTCAGTTTTTTTTAGTAGACTTAAAGTCTCATAGCTGTTCACTGCCTCATGGCTGCTTCTTTTCTCTTTCTAAAGCTCTTGGTTTGTCTTTCAGTAATGCTTTATTCTTGTTGTTAATGTCATCTGACTGACTATTGTATCACACTGTTCTTTACAGAGTGAAGATGAGAGTGCCCCACTCTCTTACAGAGAGTGCCCCACATCTAAGAAGTCCAATGTACATTACATTACTTGCAGAGATCATTTAATTGGCATTAACATCCCAGCCACAAACACACAAACTGGCTCCTTGGTGACTTCCTCATATCCATTTTTTCCTCTTAAAGTCAGTGTTTCTCTGTGCCAGCACCATGTCTTGCTCAGCACGGATAAACTTTTGAGAAGACCAGAAAATAAGAATCTAATGAGTTTCTCTATACTGGTAAAGTAACCAATAACTTCTCTACACTGCATGCTGCCTCTAAATAACTGCTATCTTTATTCCATGGTGGCTCCCTAGTCTCTCTTAAGAAGTATTCCAATGATTTACTTTATACTAGTTGCTGAGAAAAAATGTTTTAATACTTATACAAAGCACTGAAAGCTGAGTGTAAGACAAACTGTAAAAGAGCATCTCCCCTGAAACAATAAACCAGAGGGTTTGCCATTCAGGACCTTGAACACTGCAGCCAGAATCAAAAGGTGAAGCCAATGTATTATGTCACTGACTGATGACAGCCCCTACGACAAGCAGAATAAAAGGGGTGGGGGGGAATCCCCAAAAGATCTCTTTCAGATATTTGTGCATTAGCTGTTCTGCCTGCCCTGTAATTTCTATGACCTCCAAGCCTCCCAGGATTATGAATACCTATTGTTTACTTAATTGGCAGAATAACAAGAAACATCTGCCAAACAAACCCAGTTTCTTAAACTCTGATGGTCTTGGACACACTATGACTGTGAGAGAGAACAATGCATTTTGTCTCTATGAAAAAGCCTGGAACAGATCCTTCCACAGTTCAGGGAGACACTCTCAGTATAAATCAGAGAACCAATATACAGCACAAACTTCATAAAGGCTGTCTTGTTGTCAGGTGCCTGTGTGGTCTCTAATATGGTCTCTGAAATATATCCATAATACTGATGCTTGGCTGGAAGGGAAGGGTAAAATTAAGCTGATGAAATGAAAAGGTCTTTCTTATTAGAAAACAAGTTTTGAGAGAGGTAGGTGGACATATAGGTGGACAGAAGGTCTAACAAAGATGTAAATGAAGACTTTTTAAAATAGAATACAACAAAATGGGATAGTTGAGTTGATATATAGATATCATCTAGTCTAACTGCCTCACCACAGCTGTCTAGTGGAGGGCTGTATGTGCTGGTTGTGACTGTGTGGAGCTGACTCCATCATGGTAGTGATGGGTAGAAGCCTCATGAAAGCATTTCTCAGGCTCCATCCTTCATGGTTTGCTGTCATCAAAGGTAGGAAACAGGGAAGTTCATGGTCCGATCTTTTGAATTTAGAGTTCAGAAAACCATGAAGAAATGTAGGTTTCATTTTCCACATCATATTCTGGATTTCATGGCATTCACGAGGCAGAAGAAGCTCTGTCTCATGGTACAGTTCTACAGCCCCCATTCTCCCCACAGAAGAGACGTCCCCTACATCAATAAATGCTCCTTGCATGAGGAACTGCAGGGTAGAAATAGGTACCTCCATGTCAGGTGGAGTGCCATGAGTTTCTGCTCCTCCTTTGAACTATTAGAAAATATTCCCAGAGGCATGAATAGAGGATGACTATAATTTAAGAATGTGATACAAGCAAATACATTCTTGTGTGTCAGGCAAGATATTTCCATAGGAAAGGCAGGCATCGTGCAAAGCCCTGACGAGAGCTCACCTGTACCACTATGGACATTTCTCATTTTTCAGGGTCAAGGAAGATAACTTCCCTCTGGAGTGAATGCAGGCAAAAACTAAGCCCCCTGACTTACTGCCTACAGAAGAAAATGACAATTGGAAGGAGCAATACAAATGCTTGGAAACCTACCATCACTTTCAAGAAAGGTATAAATTATTTGGGCCAAGGAAAAAAAAAAAAAAAGAGCTTTTGAAGCAAATAAAAAATATGGTAGAGAACACAAAACATTTGGGACTTCTTTCCAAGAAGAAAATAATCATCATAAACAGTGTAGTGGCAAATGTTCATTGGTGAATTGGTGGGAAATCATTCATGCTCTTTATATCCCTGCATGCCCAGGGAACCAAACCCCCGCCTTTCATCTCTGGCATCACCACAATAAAAAATATTTTTATATTATATAAATGGCCTTGTTTACATAGTCTGAAATTATGTCCTAATTTTGGCACCAAGGTACAAAATCACAAGAACAATACCTCCCTCAGTCTTTCATTACTTTGTTACTTCAAATCTTAAATACTAAAGGCAAAAAAAATTTGACAGGGTTATAGCTAAGACCTGAACATCTTCCTGCAATGCAAGGTAGTCAAACAACTCTTAGAAAGGTTAAAGGGAGAAATTAACTCTGAAAGTTTTACCCTGTGGCTGAAGAGTGTTTAACATAATTTATAAGCATGGCCAGTGGTTGTGTTAAACATAGGAGCTGTGCAGCTAGTTTTAGTGGGACAAGGGGATGCAATGGGAACAGCAGTAGGGAGCTAAATTCCCAGTTTGTGACAGTCATCTCCATCAGATGACAAGCCCCCCAGGAGATGAGATGACCCACCAAACCCTGGAGGTGCCTGAGGCTCTCAGGCCCTTTCAGTTTGATAGCAGTGGCAAGACCAAGGGAACACCTTCTTGAAGATCATTGCAGAGCTTGCCATCCTCATCCCTTGGCAAACCTGGGACAGCAGTCATATGAAATGGAATGCAGAGATGTTGCCGGGGGTTCCAGTGCTTTGGAGCACCCACTGGTGCCCTGTCAGACATGGAAAGGATTCTTGCCCTCAAGGTAGATCAGACCAGGGGCATTTGGCCACTTTTGGAAGCCCCTGAGATGGCTAGAAGTAGGGCAGATTAGGGTTTGGGTATCTCCAGGGAGATGTGAACTGTCTGTGGGGCAGGGAGGTGACAGGTTTTGCTCATATGCTCAGGAAATAGACAATCAACAGCACCGGGATCAGGAGGACTCTTCCTCTAGAGCAGATTGGCACTGGTTAGGGCTCCTTCAGTCCTTTTTGGCTCCTTCTGTTCATGCCCCATGAAAGTTGCTTCCTGCTGCTCATGCCCCATGAAAATGGCCTCTCACGCTCTGCAGCTTGGGGAAGAATGGGAAATTTTTGCCCATGGTGGACTAGAAACTTTCCCTGAGATTTATTTTATCTTCCTCTGCAGCACTGACCACAGCCTGTTGTCAGAGCTCCTTCAGGCCATTTTGGCCATGTACTGCTGGTCAGGCTGCACAAAGGTTGCCCTCATGCCCATCATCTGCTGAATGAAGCTTTCTAGACTCCCAGGGCAGGCCTCAAGAGGGGCTCCCAGTGGTTGTCAACCATTCATTTGATGAGCACATCCTGCTTCAGGAAGAAGAATAGAATAGAATGGAATGGAATAAAAATAGAATTGAATATAGTTCAATTGGAAGGGACCCACAGTGATCATCTAGTCCCACTGCTTGACACTTCAGAGCTGATAAAAGTTAAAGTATGGCTTTAAGAGCAGTGCCCAAAAGCCTCTTCAGCACTGACAGGCATGGAGCACTGACCATTTCTCCAGGAAGCATTTTTCAGGCTATGACCACCTTCTGAGTTAAGAAAAGTTTCTTCATGTCACATCTGAACTTCCCCTGATGGATGCAGGTTTCAGACATTCCCACGTGTCCTGAAACTGTGAGGCCAAGAAGGGTTCATCACCTCCCTCTCTATTTCCCCTCCTCAGGAAGCTGTAGGCAGCAGTGAGGTCAGCCCTCAGCCTCCTCCTCTTCAAAGACCCAGTGCCTTCAGCTGCTCCCCAGAGCACATTCCTGCCAGCCCCTTCCCCGGCTTTGGTGCCCTTCTCAGGACATGTTCAAGTACCTTCACATCTTTTTTAAATGGTGGGGCCCAGAACTGCTCACAGTACTCAAGTAAGGCTGCACCAGTGCTGAATTCAGGAGGATTATCACCTCTCTTGGCCGGCTGGTGATCTGTGTTTGATGCATCCCAGGATGAGATTGGTCCCCTTGGCTGTCAGGGGACACACAGCTGATCCCATTGAGCTTCCTGCCAACCAGCACTCCCAAACCCCTTTCTCCAGGGCTGCTGTCCAGCCACTTCTCTCCCAGTTCAGACTCATGTCTACTTCATCCCAGGTGCAGAATCTGGCACCTAGTCAGTCTTGTTTTGTTTCATGCCACTGGTGATTTCCCAATGTTCCAATCACTCCAGATCCCTCTGCAAGGCCTTTTGTCCCAGAGTAGAGTCAGCAGCACAACCTAGTCAGATAGAACCACCAAACTTACCCAGCCATGCATCAACTCAACTGCAGCCTTCAGACCACTGGCAAAAAGATTGAACAAAACTGGCCCTAGGATTGAGACCTGAGGAACACCACTGGTAGCTGGTCACCTGAGAGATGTTGCCCTGTTCACTGATGTTGCCATTCGGCCTCTCCTTCACCAAGTGCACATATGTTAGTGTTAGTCTACACAATAAAGGAAGAAACATTTAAGGAATAACACCCCTTTATGTTAAATTACATAATTCCCTCTAACCCAAATGGACAGTGTAAATGGCACTCTCAGCATATCCTTTTGTGCAGGATCTCCTTTAGTATACAATATACAGAGAGCATATATGTCCACACTATAGATGTCTGGGACAAATTAAATTACTGAAAAAAAAAACATGCCAAAGAAACTAGGGTGGATGTGGAGGCAGTAAACCCTAATACCCAATATTGGAAAAATATAGAAAAACCCATAAACTTACCTACTTTTTTACACAGACAAAATGATTTTCAGTATCATATAGGTAAGAAAACCACAATGCACAATATGTACAGCTTAAATCCATCCTTTAAGCCTTTGAAACAGAAGTACAAAGGAAAGAAAAACTAATTTGCTATATTTTCCTTATTTTTTTTGCCAATAGATGCAATAGCATTAGAAACATTCATTAGAAAAGATAATTTATCTCATATCCTGTATGGTGAGTAGTTATATAAGAGCGTACTCTGGTGCATGTCTTAGTAATTTGCATTTTTTCCTATTATATAGCTCTCTTATAGCTACATAGATGTGAATCCATATGTTCACCTGGGGTTTTATTGTAGGCTGAATGTTACCAGTGGAACAAGATCACTTGTGAGTGAACTTTATATTCATTGTATCTTAGAATTCAGGGCAAATTTGTTTTCTCGACCAGCATCTCTCATTATTTTCCAGTTTCAATATTTAGGAAAGACTGGAAATAAGAGACCTGTGGAAGAAACAAATTTATAATTAAAAGTCATATATCTTGCAAAGGCTGAGATGTACACCAATGACATCCGCACTCAGAAATAACTCTGGAATTAAATTTAATCACATTTCTGCCCGAATCAGTGTCTTTGGGTAGGTATTGTTAGTTAACTAACTAAAAGCAGCAAGGCAGTAGAACTCAGCTATTATCCCAGTATGATGAGGAAACACAGTCCTTCCTCCCCAAACTGGCGTTCAAACGTCCTGGTTACTAGGAGCAGGACTTCTTTCTTTTTACAAGATAGGATATGGTAATGGTTACATTATTAAAATATAAAACTAAATCTTGAACTACTAAAATCTCTTCTGGTAAAGATACTAAGCACTAGAAGACAGAAATATTCAAATTATGATTGAGCTTTCAATCTTATTTCTTGGTTTTTTAAAGAGCCTCTCCAAATGGATCCTTTTAATATTTCTGTGTAATTATCATTCACTATATTACAAAAGTGTAAAATGGATTAGAATTTTTCATTTTGTTTTGCATATATCAGATTCCCCATTTTACGGTACATTTCAGTTTATTACTCAGAGTAAATTTCAAAAAATTGTATGACAAAACTCCAAACAGAGTCTTCAGAAAAGAGCAGAACACTTTTACTGAGGACATATCTTACTGTACATAATACATTTGTTTAATTCATTCATCCTGAGTTTAAAAATTATCCACAATTTACTAAGGCATTTAATATCAACAATGTATTCACAACAAATCAGAGCATGTAAGTTCACTGAATGTATCTAATAGTTGAAATCTGGTTTAAAAATAAATTATTTTTTTCCTGGCTTTCAATTTATTTTTTCTTGGATATCAAAGATAAGTAAAATTACCCATAAATACTGTTCAAAGGTGACAACGTAAAAAATCAGTATGATACCAAGGATTAACTTTGTTTTAAATTACCAAATTTTCTTTATACAAGATTTTGTTAAAGAAAATTTTTAAAAAGAAAGACGTTTATATATTAAAAAAAAATCAGATTTCTGAATTTTCTGAATCACCTCTATTTATAAATTATATGCCTCTAATGACCTAATTCTTCTCTCTCTACAGTTTAACACCAAACAACCTCCTTGGGTTGTCAAGTGTAGAAGAGTTTATAATATATTCACATGTGATATACAAGTGTAATGCATAATAATAATAATAATAATAATAAATGATATTATATTGAAGTATATTATTATATTTCATTGTAACTGGTGCCCAGTATAAGATTAAATTCCAAGAGTAAGACAAAACTTTAGATGTATAGCTTCCAAATACAATCAATGAAGCATTTTGATTCATTCTGTGTACACTTGGGGAAAAGAATACCAATCTATGAACATACCTGAAAATGAGGTATATGCTATGCCCCAAAATACAGGAACTGAATCAAAACTTTTAATACATTAAAAAAACCCAAACAAACAAAACCAAAACAACAAATACAAAAAATACTGAAGTAAAAAAGTAAATTCAAATTCATGGAAATGGTAACATTGACTCATGGATATTGTTGGTGTGTGATGCTGCTTTTGGGTGGTGAATTTCTAGCAATGAGAATCTGAAGGCCATATTAAAGTAGTAAACAGGGTATTACTTTCTTTCTTGAAGTCAACTGGAAGGAAGATTCCAAGGTGTCACCACACTAGCTAACACTTTGTAAAGCTTTAAATCTGTCAGAATAATAACTCTAAGAAGATGAATGACGTAACTGGAAGACACCAAGGGTTTTCTTTTAAATTCTGAGCTACTCCTGCAATTTGTTCTCCTCCAGCAGGTTTCTCTACATTGTCATCCTTACAAAAGTGCTTGAAGGGTATGTTAAAGTGGTCTCTTGCAATCTCATTGCCATGCAGCCGTGTCAAAACTACACTTTACCCATGCATTCTCACAGCACTTTTAAAGGCAGTAAAAGCTAGAGCATGGTACCTGAATCTACAAAAAGCAAAAGGAGAGGTCAGCATTTCTGAAGGTTTTTTCCTCGGGAAGTCCAAGCGAAAATGAGGAGTAGAAAAGTAAGCTATTAAACTCTACATTCAGTTTTGAGATAAAATAGCTACTAAATTATACAATGGGGACATTGATTTGTGAGTAGTGAGGAAGTCAAAAAGTAAAACTTTCCTTTCAGGATCTACAACACACATCCTTATTCCAGCCTTTCTTTTCAGAAGGTACCAAAGGTAAATACTACCAAGACAATGATCTGTGGCTCTTTTTTGTATTTTCTATCGCCCTATGTATGAACAAATATGAAAACCAGGATATTTCACATTACAGGAGAGTTTTCATCATAGATTCACTCATATAGGGATCTGTCTCATAATCAAAGCAATGCAGCTTAATTTTTTAGCACTAATCTTGTGATTTCTTTAGAATACTATTAAACTGCTATGAGTCTATACAAGCTTGTCCGTGTCTGGGCTTGAAATAGCAGATGTGTGCATGAAGTTGTGTGTTGTATAAATTGGACAACTGGAATTGGGTATTTGTGGATCATCGGCCTTAAAACTTTGTTTGCCCCACATGTTTATAAATTGTACTGCCTCTTTTCACAAATGGGCCTGATTTTCTGTTCCTTGTGATGTTTCTATAAAAAGCTTGCAAAGAATATTAAAAAGCTTGTTCTAATCTGCAAACTTCTGCTTCATTTTATCTCTGCATCTAGTTGAAAAACAATGAGGAACACTCCACTTACACCCAAATCAATTTTTTTTGTCCTACCAAAGGCACAACCCCAAAATAACTTTAATTCAAAACAATGAATTCACATTACATCTTAAAACCCATTAAGTTATCAATTCCATTTAATCGATCATTTATTTGCTTTTATATGGGTAATCTGATTTTATTTTCTCTCTTCAGAGAGCCAAACAAGCAGCGGTTCTGTGTTTTCTTAGGGAATTCTGTTCTGTACCTTAACAAACTCTGTGTCAGGAAGATTTTTCTAATCAGGTCTCAACCCAATGCCTAGTCTTTCAACAGACCCTGGATTAAGCTAGTTCACATCTATTCTGTCTTGGTTTACATCTTTTGCACACTGTGTTAGGATGGACAAGCTAGTTTTATTTGCCAAAAAAAAGTTTGTTTAGCAAAAAAAAAGTCAACATTTTAATCAAATTTGGTGACCAGTAGCAGATAAATAAAAGCCCAGTTAAAAAAAAATAAATTGAATGCCTAGTCATAAAACATTGGAAAAATTATTGGGAATTTCCTTCTCTCCCAGAATCACAAAATAACTTCAGATTAGTTAGCAAAATGGCAGAGGGCAAAAGAGGTGGCAGCAATGCTTTATTTTTGACAGCCCAAAATATTAAGGCTTATCATTTAGAATATTCAAGACTCACGTCAAAATCATCATTTTAGTTTTTGATTCTGATGCAATATGGCATTAATTTCAGACCTGGACTTTACTAGAAAGAGTGGTAAGTACAAGGAAGAGAAACAAACATAATTTCAAGTTCACAGTGACTAAAAAAGACTTAAATACTCCCTACTTCAGAAGTTATAAATAAATTTACTAATGTACAAGAGATACACACTATCTACTGGTGGTTGGCTCTTAATTAACTGAACAACTAAGTTAATTGTATAAGCCCTAATTTGCCCCTTATTTCTATCTAATGGTTTGTTTCATAAACTGCAAGGAAAAATAGCATCACATTTCAAAAACCATAAATATTACAATTTGAAAAAAAAAAGTCGTTAATTGTGAGTTCTATTATCTCAATCTTTTGCATGAAGAAGTGAGAAACATAACTTCATGGGCTAAGAGACTTGCCTAGAGTCAGTCAGGAAGTCTGTGATGCACTCTATACAACTGCATGGTTTTTTCTGTATATATACAGTACTGCAATAAAAAAGACAGAGTTACAAAACTGTAACTGCACTGTGCTTACACAAATGACCTGAAAAGATCTGGGCAATTTACCCTACATAGTTTGTGAAAAAGTTATCTAGATAAAATTTTGTTCATGTAAGTACTTTCATGGTAGAAAAAGTATTTAAACCTCACGAAAGATACAAAAAAGTATAGTTTCTCTATTGAACCGGAGATCATGATTTTTTTAAAAAATAAATTAATCAGGCCTTTAAAGACAAATGCAAATATTTGGTGAATTTTCCATCTCTTGAGGACTTCTGAAAAAGACCGACTATAATCAAACATATGTGAAAGAATTTAATTGATAATATTCTATGGTCAATGTGATATAAAAGGCAAAGCACATGACCTAATGGCCAGTGCTGATCACAAAATGGTTCAGTCTAGATTCACAGAAAACAGGGTAAGTCCAATCACTCTTATTGTTGATGAGAAAACAGCACTTGGGTCAAGATGATATGGAGGAAACACAAATGAGGATTAGTCTACTCAGTGTCCTAGGGATTAAGTACAATTGTCTAAATGTTTAAAACATATTTTTACATTTAATGAAACCAACCCTTTCTTAACAGACAGCAGATTCCTTTTCTTATCCAATAATTATTAAAGATCATAAAGATATATTATATGAAAAAATTATGAATGTTGAAGTAATTTGGCTGTTTTACAACACACCTGAGGCATGCAGACATATCTTTATAATCACACACCCTGAACTGTGTGAGCACCTGGCTGTGCTTGCTACAGAGTGAGGGTTAAGAAACTACTTTCTAAGTAATTGTTATTTATAAAGAATGAAGTGGGAAACACATTCAAACAGAAGACAAAACCACATCATTTTAGACAAAGTTGAATTTTAGGAAAATGACACTGGTGGGAAACTCATTATTTTATTCAGCTATTCAGTCAATACTTCAGCTTCCCCCTGCTCCCTCCCCCCACTATGTGACAGCAATGAGTTACTCTTGAGTTAACTCTCCGTCAGAATTATATCCAGTTTAAAGAGAATCCTAGTATAGCTTAGACCACATGGAGGAAAATATGAAGAAAATATTTTCTGGTAACGAGAAGTATAATTACCAATCAACATTCAATACTTCAACCACAATTTTATTTGATTTATTATGTACAGAGCATGAAAATGTCCCCACTTGTCCCCTGAAAATTTTTTATTTTTCCTCCCTATATAGCAGTGCCAGATCCTGGAAAAAAAAATCCGCAATGCAAGAAAAACAACTTTGATTGCCAGATCCTAAAGATCAACAAAGAAACCTAGGGTCTTCATGGAGAAGAGTCTGGCTCAGAGACCTTGAGCAGCAGTTCTGGAGAGCCATTGCTTGAGTCACACAGTCAGTACTGGTCCCAGTCAGTACTGCTACTCCGTTACTTTGAGACTGATGGAAAAAGTCTTCCACTATTTCTTAATTCCCTCCAAGAGCTCAAGTCTGAACTAGGTAAGAAACAGCTGCCTTTTCTTCCTAAAAATAATTTTTGAAGTATTAAATGTGGCACTAAGACCATTCCAGAAGGTATAAAAAATTTTAAAATATGTGGTAGAGAAATACTGTGGAAACATATGACAGGAGCAAAAATATTAAAAGTTTTGTTATTCACGTTTTACTTCAAAATGATTCTTAAAAGATTCCAAATTAAAGCATCATTCATTAAAAAGATGCCTAGCCTTTCTACATAATCCTGAAGCCAATAACATATTCCTGGCCATTCCTGGCCTTTCCTGCTTTTCAATCAGTATGAATATACTGTTTATATATTTATTAAATATTTTGAAGTATTTTAGGTAAGATGTCATACAATATTTGTGTAAGTTCCTGTAATGGTCATGGACTCCTCAATACTGAAATCAGCTCTGTGAATGTAAAAGACATAGTCAGTCCTGATGACTAAAAAAGGTGAATGAGGTAACAGTAATGCTGTTGAAGCTGTTTGTCTCCAATGTACCATAAAGAGTGAAGTGAAATTAAAATTATTCAATCAACATTGGTTATGCACATGCATGCATGCACACAGACACGCACACACATATGAAAAAAAAAACCTGATGAGAAGCAGACAGGATCACAAGTTCAAGCAAAGGATCTCAAAAAAATTGTTGACTGTTTTTTATGTTGTTGTTCTTATATTGAATGATCTCCTAGCCGCAGAAAATAATGGTTTGGAGTACAGACTTCCTTAATTTCCTGCAAACTTCCTCCATGCTTTACATGTTTTAAATCTCTGCTTTACATCTAGTCCTACTGAAGCTTCCTCTACTACACTTACATTAAGTAGTCAAAAAAGATAGTAAGTATGTATCACTAACAGCCATATTTGCTCCCTGTATTGAAATGCTCTGACCAAATACACACCACTGTTGTTTCCTTAACTACAACTAGTCTTCCACATACATGAAGAAAACAGGTTTAAATACATACATAACAAACAGAAATAAATATTTAAAATACCAGAGTTTTCCCAAGAAATTTCTTCCCTCAAGAATCAAAGTAGTTTTTCAACTATTAGCCAAGATCAAAAAAACTGCAAACAATTAGTTTGGTAAGACATAGAGTAATTTTTCCAAGGTTAAGGAAGAAATCTGTGGCACAATAGGGAAGTTCTATTAGATTTCTTGTGTCTTTGTCTTATTTTTTAAAACCATTCTTCTAAGAGATTGATAGCAATTAGTCTCCATGGAACCATGACACCATTTAATGAATCATACAACAGGAAAAGCCTATCTCTGAAAAAAAAAAACCCTCCTTCCTGTATATTTGTAATGCACAATGACAGGAGAAGACCGGAAAAAGGGACATTTCTCCTGAGTGGGTTGATTAATTAACATACATTGCCTGAATTCAGTCCAAGAAATCTATGTCAAGGAGGAATCCTGCACTATTTTTCCTAACTGAGCTTGGGGACTGAGTAGTCCCCCAAACATATCATCTCAAGAGCACAGAAGGAAATTATGAAGCCAGGTATGAAACTGGCCTTTCTGAGCAATAAAGTCATCCTTGATGCACATCATGGGCCAAAGGACAGGCATTGTGTTTATCAACTCAGGAAATGGGGATGAGAAGAACATACAATATAAACATTATCAAAACTAAGAATATTTGTTTTGTCTGGAAGAGGTGATTTACACAATTTCTACAGTTATATTGTTTCCTGTTTGATCAGAGTCTAGGCTTATATCCAAATCCCCAGTTTGCTAAGGCTTGGAAGGGGTCAGAAATGAAATTTAGTTCACAAAGGTTCCTGCTAGATAATAAATTCTAAAAAGGTTAGTTTGTTAGGGACAGCATTGTAGTTTTTTCATTAAAAAAATAATATTGCAAACACTGTTTTGACTTTGAACAAACAACCAGCAGCCTTTAAAAGTTAACATCAGAGACTAGATAATGCAGAAGCTAGGAGTATTATTATCTGAGTTTCCTAAACCATATAAGTGGACTGTAATGGAAAATGTTTGGGAAAGATTGCATCGCATCCATTAGTTTTTTTCTATGTAATCAGTATGGGTTGGGAGCACCCATTGTGCTCCATATTGGCACTCAGAATACTCAGTGGCTTCCAGGAATCCACATACTACCACTCTTTGTAAAAGTCCCTTACTTGTTGGCAAAGTAGTTCAAGACTAACCCAGATGCTAAAACTTCCCAAAATTTTGTGCCTTTACTTAGTGTCTCTGTGCCATCCAGTATCATCTGCAATTTGGCACTGTATAAAATATAATTTTTTTGTCCCCAAGGATACTTTTTGTGCTCTACATTTCTCATTTGATTAAAGTGTGTCATTTCTCCTTCAGATCTCTGTGGAGAGGGCTAAGCACAACAAAGCTGAGGAAGAGATACTAATGTTAATCACAGAATAAGAACACAATTCAAGTTGGAAAGGACTTCAGGAGGACTCCACTCTTACTTGGATCAGGTCAAAGTCATGTCCTAGGTCAGATCAGGTCATCCCTGGCTTTATCTGGCTGCTCCTTGAAAATGTCTTAGAACAGAGTATGCAGACCTCCCTGGGAAACCTGCTCCACTGCCTGGCTGTTGTCACGACCAAAAAGATTTTCATGATGTATAGGCTGAATCTCTTTTGTCCATCATGCCCCCACCATGCACTGCTATGAAGAACCCAGCTCTTCACATTGATAATCTTCCTGTAGGTACTGGAGGCTGCCTTTTCCCCTGGCTCTACATTTCCAGCTGAGGTGCTCCCACTGCTGATAATCTTTGGAGCACTGCCCTGAACTAAAAATTATTAGGTTGCCTTCAGGTACAGAAACAGAAAAGATTCATTCGTTCAGCCCTACAATCAGATGAACCAGTTCTGGCAAGAATGACTCAAGCAGGGATCTCTCACAGTGTTGCATATTCTATATAAGATATGTCAAGTGTATTTATATGTCAGTTCTAGAATAACATCATTACGTGAATATATGGAATTATAGAGATGCAACATTAATGAAACCACTGAACTATCACAGAACCACATTTTTCTTCAGAATGCTCTCACAGTATTTTACAGAATCACTCTTAGTCAGAGACAATTACTCTTTTTCACATTCATTCTTGAGTCTGAGATAACTTGATACTAGTAACAACAACACAATGTATTTGTGCATAGACTTTCATGCATTTGTGCATTTTCAGGAATACTTGAAGCAAGAGATATCAAAATGCAAGATCTCCTTCTTTCCTACCATAAAGATCCAGTCTGAAAAGAAAAGCTACTTGAAAAATATTCTTTGTAGTACAGCTTCTCCCACTCCCTTTTCACCAGTCTCTACAATGCGCTTACCAGCACACAATATACCTTAGGCTGGGAATCACAAAAACAGCAAGGGGGAAAGGTGAGGAAAGAACCAAATTCAGTAACCATATCAAAAGATATTTAAACAAAGGAGGAGTATTAATTACAAAGTCCAACATTAAAAATGTAGCCTATACTAATGTCAATGGCAAAATGTCTCAATTTCAAGCTGCAGGATCTACAATGGAGGATTCATACACAGATTTGAATCGACTCTCAAACTGGGGACATGCCTGGAGAAGGACTACTGCAAATCAATATGCTAGACACAGAGGCCACCTGTAATACTTGGAGCTGAAATTGGCCAGCATGCTTCACTTAATAAGTGCCTGTCACTGCCCTCACAACTTTATTCGGCAGCAAAAGTCAGACCTCTGTCAAGAGCCTGAAGTGCGATGTCCAATTCAATTACTAAAGGACATATTAAAACCTGGCTTATATGGTTAAGAAATAACAGCAATCTATTTTTTTGGGGATTAGAATCTCCCCAATCTCTTTAAAGAAAAACATTTTCAGCTTATTCAGTTTCAAAATTTACTTTAATAACTTAATTTCCCTTAATAAGCAATCCTGAGACAGAAACTGAGAGCTTAGTAAATTGTTCTCAACCAAATACAAGATATTAAAACATACCCACATTAAAAAAAAAACCTTCTATTTTTAACTGTCATTGAGAATAAATTATCTACTGTAGGCTTTCTTTGCACACTTTTCCCTGTACTCTTCAGATACATCATTGAGCAGGACAAATCCAGGGTATTTCTATTACCTATCATCAACAGTGGCCAAATCGAGTTTAGTTTTGGGACAGAGTAATGCACTGTCTTTCCAGTGATATCAATAGATCCATTCTGTTCACACTGAATGAATGTTCTTCCTCCTCTCTTCCCCTGTCTCTCCCCTCCTTATCCTCCCATGCCAGGAAAGGAAGGAATTCTACTTTACCTGCTCAAATATCCAATAATCATTTCAGCCATCTGTTTCAACACAAGAAACTCTTCATAGAAGTTCATCTAAATGGCAAACCATTAGAGACTAAGATGATTTATTCTAGTTCAGTGCAGTGACACTAGTTTAATAAAATAAAAAATAACTAAGGATTTGGGAAGTACTATGGCTTACCTATGTAAAAACTCACTCTCTTGCCAATACATTCTATCGCTGCCGACAGACATGAGAACATTCCTTTCATCTCGTTCTTCTTCTTGCAGTTTAAGCTATCCCCTTAAGGAGTATTTGCTTTCTCTAAGATAGATTATAAATTGTATGCAACATGAAAACCTTACACACTTCCTCTACCATCTGAAAGGCTCTTATTTCTATTTCTTAAAAAATAATTAAGTCAAAAACCATTTATTTGTCCTTTCATTTTAGGTAAATAAACCAGAATTACTTTTCTGTAGAAAAAAATTTTTTAAAATAATTGCTATTTCCAGATATGTGCATCTAAATTAGAGAAGCATTTTTTAATACATTCAACCAAACATTCAAATCTAGTGAGACCAAACGTGGAATGCAAAGCGTGATAAAGAGCAAAGAGGGACCATATACATCCACACACACCAACATGCCCTCTATTCATGAGGAAAACATGATCTAATACAGAATTGGTTTATTTCAAATAATTCTTTCTGCATCCCAGTGTGATTCCAGGATGTGTAAATTGGAAAAATTTTATGGATCAAATTCTTCTTAACACTACATGTGCTCAAGTCAACTGAAATTGATGACAACTGGATGCAGTGTGAGAGGGTGGAACTGGCACAGAAAATCACAATGTAAGGACAAGATCTTATAAAAATAGACATGACATAGTGCTTTCAATGGAGGAAACAATTCTCAATGTGGCCTGGGAGAAAAAAAGCAGAGAGAAGCAGAAAAATTGACCAATAGCTAACAGGTTATCAGTTAAGGATCAAGTATCAAAATCAAACCAACTGCAAGAATCTGTATGTTCATAATGACTCTGGTTGACCCTAACCCCATTACATAACTAAGTCTAATGGAAGGAAAGCTATACCAGTTTCTGATCCATTTAGAGCTGTAAAGAGGAGAGACTAGTTTATTACTTTTGTATATACTTCTCTATTCTTTGGAAGTACAAAATAGCTATTTAAGACTTCATTATGGCAGAGCTTCATTAAGTCTTCAGAACAAATTTCCCTCCTCTTTTGTCTTTTCTTTTCTTTTAAACAGAAATATCACTAAAAGAAGCCTGGGTAATTTGCAAAATCAAATTAAATCAAAAACAGATTTACATATTCAAGTAGATGATTTAGAACTAACATTTCTAGCAGTGGGAGTTTGCAAATATTATCAAGTTCATGTTGTGACAACTGACCAATGGAAACCTGAAGCTGTTCTGACACACATTTTAACCCATTTTTCTCCTACTGGGATGACTATTAGCACAAATGTCAGCCTGTTTAAACTCTTATTCTAGTGAAGTGTGAAGATGCGTCATGTCCTCAGCTGAGTTCTGGAACCACCCAGGATGTCATGTAGCATTTAATTTAGCAAAAAGGATTAAACATCTAACCTGGAACAGCTATCTTCCCAGCTGTTGGATGATTCATTTCCATCACAAGTCCATTGTGTAGTACCTAGGAAAACAAAACAAAACAAAACATGTATGTAATATAAAATACAATCGCTTCCTAAACTCAAGAGGGAAAAAAGAGATAAACATTATCATGTTCTTCCACAGACTTTCTGAAAATACAAGGAGCTACAACACAAGTAGTCTGCTTAATGTGTAAAATGAAAGCTTTGATGTCTGTCACTACTTTTTATTTATGCAGCTAAATAAATGCTTCACTAAGACTGCACATACAATTGATCTAACTTATCTTTAAGCTCTTATAGTCATCATTAAGTATAAGAAACTGAGCTGCAAGCATGTTACAATTTCAACCACCAACAGAAAACTGGTGCAAACACAAATGATTATTAAAACCTTCACACCCTTTCATATTAACTTGCAGTATGTACTAAAGGCCTATACATAAACTATATTCTCTTGTTTGTTTTTGCACTGTTAGTTCTGAGCTTGTGATGCGAAAATGCTCATACTGTGATGTTTGAGCTCATACTGCAAAATGCTGTCTTAGTAGCTTTTACCAACATTTTGGAAAAATTAAATGATTTTGATGTTTTTTACTGTTCTTTTGAGTGGGTATGCCATGCTTTGGGCCCTATGTATATCTATATGGGATGATTATCCATCACAATTTTCAGATCCTTGTTATTAACCTTAGTCAGAAAACAAGGTATGATACCAAAACTGTCAAGTAACAGAGAAAAAGATATTCATACTAGCAAACTCACTGCTCTTGTTTATATAATTCTGCACCCAAAGCCACTGAACAATATTTATAATTTCTTTGCTTATTATCCTTGTAACACTGTACCCTAATCATATAATCAGAATTATTTTAAAAAATAAAGTCACTCACTAGGCAATTATTTTCATATCCAATGTAACAAGTCAAGAATGTCTTGCCAAATGTATCAGCTATATAAAATGAAATGTGGGAAAAGTCTTTTAAGTGATCATGTAATACATCTACCTATTCACCTTGCACTATGAACAACACTAGCAGCCTTGACTATTAATGACAAGTGTTGGTCTAATTAATCTTTAAAATTCCAAGTTAATAAGATGAGAATTTTCCTATGTAGTCTGCACCTTATTCTGCCTTTTTATTATGAGAATTTTTTCTCCTGATACACCATCTAAGTGTCTGTCTATTAAACATCTTTATTCTTGACTTTTCCCCAACTGAACACAGAAAACCAATCACTATCATCTTTATAACATTCTTTTATGTACTGGAAGATTGTAATCACATCCTCCCTCAGTCTGCTCTTTTCTAGACTAAACAAAACTAATTCCTTTAACCATTCTTTCCAGGTCAAATCTTGTGAACCCTTTATCTGTGCAGAATAGCCTACTTTAAAAATTCCCATTGCTGAACAGGTGGTGTCAAAAGGTCAGGTCAGCTTTTTCTTAGCTTGTGGGGGGAACCTATTTAGCTGACATTTAGAAATCCAGATATTTCCGATAATAGATGCTGGTGGAACAATGTCTCTTCACTGGTCTAATTGCTTGGCGGTATACCAGATCATTAGTTCTATTTCTCTTTCAGAAGGTTAAAGGCAGTTTCGGTAGATATTCAAGTGAGACATCCAGAATTTTTTTTTCCAAATTACAGAATTAGAAAATATAATTGCCTGGTTTAATTAATATTTAGAATCTTTCCAGTCATGCCCTTAATCAAACAGTATTGAAAGTTTGGCCTCCTCTCTCCTCAACTTATTTACATGAGCTTGCTTTATGCATTTAATTGGTTATTTGGGACCTGAACACAAGAAAACACACTCATTTGAACATGAAATCCACAGCACACTCTGGTGAAAAAGGTGTTTTTTAGAAGGCAAGTTAAAGCATGTACCTAAAAGCGGCTCAATTTGGTTAAAGAAAAACATACAAATTGTCTAGCAGCTACTCAGGGCTTCACAAAAATCGTGTTTTTCTCTGTTCTGAGTCTCTAAATTCTTACTCTCATAAGACAGACCTAAATTGTTTTTAAAGACTTTTTTTGTTAGACACAAATTCCAGATCCCTTTTCTTTACAGAATGAACTACAAAACCCCTAAAGTATCTTTGAGGATCACCACTACTCCTTTTTTAAAGAATTTCTTAAGATGCAGTCAAGCTTCCTTTCCTTATTTATTTTCATTATTAGTGTTGAATTTCCC
Organism: Sterrhoptilus dennistouni; assembly: GCA_013397095.1. Lineage (NCBI taxonomy): Eukaryota > Metazoa > Chordata > Aves > Passeriformes > Zosteropidae > Sterrhoptilus > Sterrhoptilus dennistouni. The sequence continues at coordinate 158,727 of VWZU01000595.1, forward strand.
TCTGAGATATATTCTTTGCTCAAAAAACATTGAAATTTCTATTAATCTTATTTTCTATAGCAATTAAGCCTATATTGATATACTCAGTTCCAACTTTTCTTTTGAAGACAACAATCTTTGAAGACAACAATCACCAAGCAATGACTGGTCAACAACTATGGCTTTTTTTTTTTTTCCTACGTCAGGAACACTGTTTAAAATAACTGTGTAATTTCCCATTCCATTCATTCCACTATTAGGATTCCCAAAAACAAATTGAAAAAGAACTTCACCAACTTCTCATGTGCATTCTTAAAAAACATGAAGGATTACTGCATTCTAGCCTTGGGAGAAAGCAACATCCATGTCCTTTATCATGAAAGACAAGGAAAACCAGAGGAAAAAGTGAGACACAACTCAATGGCTTTCTCCTCCATTGTCCTGTATAGCTGAAATGGTCATGATATTTCTAATGTGGTAGAGCCCTCTACTGTGTCTATATTCACCTGAGTTCATAATAAGTAACTGATGAACCAAAAGAATCATAAAAGATGATGGCAATCAGTAGACCAAATTTTTTTTTTTTTTTTTCCATTTGGCTTATTTTGCAGTGTAGAAATACTATATGATCTGTTACCACGTAAGATTTTCTGAATTAAATAATGTTTGTAAAATAATTTTACAGTGAGATCACTGTAAAGAAATCAGATGTACAATCTTCAGTCTTTCAGTACAAACCTTTCAATATGTATCAGGAAAGGTGTGGCGAGCAGGACTAGGGAAATGATTCTTCCCCTGTACTCAGCCCTCATGAGGCCACACCTTGAGTGCTGTGTCCAGTTCTGGGTCCCTCAATTTAGGAGGGACATTGAGGCACTAGAACAAGTCTAGAGAAGGGCAACAAGGCTGATGAAGGATCTGGAGCACAAGCCCTGTGAGGAGCAGCTGAGGGAGCTGGAGCTGTCAACCCTGGTGATAAGGACACTCAGGGGAGACCTATAACCACCTGAAAAGAGGATGCAGTCAGGTGAGGGTTGGCCTCTTCTCCCAGGCAACCAGTGGCAGGAGAAGAGGACAGTCTCAAGCTGCTTCAGGGGATGTTTAGGTTGGACATTGTGATGTATTTCTTCAAAGAAAGGGTGATTAAATATTGACTGGGCTGCCCAGGGAGCCAGTGGAGCCTATGTCCCTGGAGGTGTTTAAGGAAAAACTGAACCTGACATAGTTGATGTGATGGTCTTCAGACTTATGATCTCAGAGGTTTTTTTCAACCTAATTGACTGATTCTGTGATACCATTTCATTTTGTTCCGAATACAGACATAATTTCAACTCCGATGACACTTAACTAGCCATCCATGACAACATGGTTTCCTCTTAAAACTGCCAGTGAAGTTTCAAGTTTACCTATTTCAATTCAACCTAAGGTAAGCTTCTAAATCCCTATCAAAGGAGATACTGGAATCAGAAACATAACAAACCTTGTAGCTCCCACCTCCCTCTTTCCCTGATCCAAATTTTAAAAGTTCTATTTAATCTGGAGCTATGCACTCAAAATATGTATTTGTACAGATACTACTCTTTCACAGATTCATCTAGAGTTTAATGAAGAGGATTTTCAGGGCCACAAAGGAAATGATGCAACCATTTTCTCCATATTTTTGTAGCCACAAGATAGTTGGCTGTTGGTAAATGTAATTACTACTCGTGCCTCCAAACCACAAAAAAGTAATAACAGTTTTTCCTCTACATGCTGAACATAGAGCAATGGCCATAATCACCCCCTGAAGAAGTAACAGCACGTGTTGTGAAGAAAATGCCATATTGGAATTGTATCCCACATGCTAAAAGTACCCCTTTCCAAATAAAAATATTTTGAGTCATTTGAAATTTGGAAAGGATATTAAATATATCCTTATCTGATGCCTGGTTCTGCTTGGTCTTGTATTCCTAGAATGTTGCTGCACATCGGAATGGTTTGCATGTCAGCATGTTTCCCCTCCACTTTTTTCCCAAAGCAGAAATCCCAGTATATTCAAGTTCTGTTGCAAAGTTTGTCTTTCATCACTAATAACTTTACTATTCTTCTTTCCAAACACTTCTTTCCAAACAGTTTCTAACAGCCAGGGGTCACTTGGAGAAGGTATTAGCTCTCTATTATACCTAAGTATTGTATTAATGAATCACATCTATCTCCACTTTATCTTCATCTATCTCCCATATTTGAGGTTTCTTACCATTTCATGAGACAGGACATAATTTAAAGAAAAGTTGCTTTCTTAACAAATTTTTGAATGAGTAAAATCTGGCTTTGTTGTTTCCAACTGCCTATTAATTTACGTCTTTTCTCCTATTCCCTTATTCTGACATGGGGAATGATGTATGTTATAGTCTCTTAGGTCCCTAGAACCATATCTGTGATACTCTACAAATACAAACAGGAAAATCACAGTTCATTGGAATGTCTCTATTCTCTACTGCTGTTTTCTTCTAGGCCAGTGTCTTACTGACTGTTTTCTTCACCAAACTTGTTGGGTATTTTGTGCATGTGAGGTGATGGCTTTAACAAAGTCCTTCATATGTCACAGCTTCATAGCTATTTGCTACCATATGCTATAGAAAAAATTACTTTTCATTGACATCCCTGGGGATGGAGTTTTGAGGCCTGATGCACACATCTTTATCCTCATCCATGTCACATTATTCAAATACTTCATGTTTTTCTGCTGTATCTCTTGTTCTTCTACAGAACACCTCACCTAGATTCCCTCTTGATTATCAAAATTTAATTTCCTTACCTTTTTATCTCTTGTCTTTAAAGAGTTTTTATATCCTCTAGTCTAGTGGCTCTTCAACATTGAATTTAGGTTTTGAACTAGCTATTGGCTCTTCAACATTGAATTTAGGTTTTACAGTAGCCATGACTTTAATCCAAAAAGACGCACTCTGATACAGGAGTTAAGAGCTTCTTACCTGCATTCTGCTATGTCACTTAAGTCAAGAACTTCCATTTGCATACTCTAGAATTAAATGTTTCAAAAGGCAACCACTAAGAGTGATGAGAAATTGCTTCCCTTACACTCTATCGCAATGTGACCTTTGACCAGCTGAAGGCAGTTGAATTCACCCATCATTACTACTTCATTAGGCTTAGAGAATTCTTTTATCTCCTCCAACATTTTAGACTCAATATCTCTTTCCTGATTACAAGACTCAACAGTATAGCCGTAATACAGCTCCCCCAGCTTTATGACCCAATATGTCCATCCTGTTCAGTTTATAGCAGGTATTACACTTTCCTATTAATTTTTGTCATTCCAGTGTTCTTCAGTAATGGCTAATATGTCAAGATCCTCCTTCTTTGCCAAGAATTTCAAGTGACCTTTTTTAATCTTACACATCTCATGTTGGTATAGAGAAATGTATAGGTTTTGTATAAATTTGGGGAAGCAGACAGTTGGCCAGATCATTTTTTACTTAACTCTAAAATTTGATGCTGTATTACCCTTTCCAGAATTTCTCCTCCTTCTGTTTTCCTGAACATTTGATTCTTGTCGTGTACAATTTTTGTATGACCAACATAACTAATAGATGTCTTAAAATGGTGTGAGCCCTCATATATCAGCTTTTTCTCAACTCCTGCAAGGGACACACTCATTAATTTCCTGCACCAGCTATCTATTCTAACTACTGTTCTAGGTAAGTCCTTCTACTGAGGTTCTTTCTCCACAAAGCTCTGTGTAAGTATCCCAGTGGAGATCCTATTTGTCATCCATTAATTGAAATATCAAAAATCTGAAATTATGAAACCTGCACATTAGACTAAAATTAGACCTCAGTTCAGAAGGGAGCATAAAGTTGGTGAAATTGGGTAAGTTTCCAGGATTATTTTAGTGGTTTGTAACACTGGAACAGAATATACGCGCCACAGTGACCTCTGCTCATGCACCGTATGAAAGTCTGCTCTTCCCAGATTCACCTTCTTCCACCCTGAGAATCTACTCAGCAAACTGTTCCTGGGGCCAATATGATCAGGCAATTCTTCAGTAATTCAATTTCCTAAATCATCTTTCAAATTTGTAATTGCAGTTAGATACGACCCTGACACTGAGAATAGTTCTCATATTAATGTTTTACTTCCTCTAGCACTTCCGGCTACAAAATTAAAAAGGTCATTAGTGCTACGTCAGCCACAGTATAATGCACAAAAGAGACATTAAACAATCCAAAAAGTATTAAACAATGGAAACTTTTTCTGATAGAGCAAAAAACACTTTTGCCATTGTCTAATCATCAACACATACTTATTTTTGAGAAAAAATACTAAATTCGATTTATACATCACTGTCTAAGTAAATATGAGAAAGCTGCTAAATAAGTCCATATAAATCTCCTAAATTTTCATCAGACGTATTGAAAAGTAATGAAAGTAAAATAAGGTATTTTTATTCTAATAGCAGACCATATTACAGTAAAGAATCAGGTTTTTAAATCTTGTGGAGAAGGAAGTATTCCCGAGGGGTTTATTAGCATGCGATATGTTTAATATTTGTAAAGAATCGCAAGGAGATTAAGAGAATAAATATTTATAAGTTGGGCCAAAATATACATGGATACAAGTCTGTATTTAATCGCATAAATTCTCCAATTTTCAAGGTTGCAGACTGGACCCAGATTTCAAGGGGCTGTCTGGGTGCTTAAAAATCAGGTTGCTTCACTCAGATGACCAAGTATAGTTCCCTGACAACTTCTTGCACCATCAGTCTGGAGACGTGGCAGAGGAAACAATCTGTCCTTATTTATAAAAAATACATATATTTTTCAGATGTGGTTTTTCCCTGAGAACTGGTGTGATTGTAAAACCATACTTTTGGTGGGTTTGAATGTGTAAATTCACAGAAATATTTTAGCAAAGATGGTTGGCTGTACTGCTGCTTGGGTAGAAGACCTGGCTCATGCTGATAGCAAGATGAAGTGTGGCTGTATTCAAAGCAACTGGCTCTCTGATCAGAGTCTGTCTCCAACTCCAACTGCAGCATAGCTTTCCTAACACTGATAACTCCACACTGATCACCTGGTGCTACAAAAACAGATTAATTTTATTACTGTGACAGTCTGAAATACTGACTGTTTCTTTCCTTTTTTCAGTCAGAATTGCCAGTATTTTTCTGCTAGCAATGGTGTTAAAAACTACTGGGTTTTGATCATTTTTTTTCTGCTTTGGATTATTACAAATACTATATTCAACATTTAAATGTTTTGTTTGTAGTTTCTCTGAAAAAAAAGCTTGAAAAAACCTTATTACAATTAATATTTAAAGATGCAAGTGAATGCAAAATTTAAGAAGAGTATCCCAGACTGGACATAGACTATATTATTTTGGTGTCCAGAATGTCACATGAAAAGCTTTATTTTATTTTATTTTATTTTATTTTATTTTATTTTATTTTATTTTATTTTATTTTATTTTATTTTAATTG
>VWZU01000595.1:164245-194807 GCA_013397095.1 Sterrhoptilus dennistouni
TTTTATTTTATTTTATTTTATTTTATTTTGTTTCATTGTGATTTACCTCATATCAAACAACAACAAAATAAGTTTCCAGACATTTTCTTTCATGGAAACTGATGTGTTAACGAAATGCAAGTGTATTTCCTAACTTATATTACTATAATAATAAGCTAGAACTGCCACATCTTCAAGCACTGTGTGCTGTAAGTGGGAAATCGGCAGGGCAAAAATACCAAGAACCTTTCCACTGCCATTGTTTTCACAACAACTCTGTGAATGTTTGTTACATTCATCAGGGATCATACACAGACTTGCCTACGGAGCTGGAGATGACAAAAATTCTGATAGGGCTTTGGATAACTGAAATTTTTCAGAAGTCACGTTTTGCCATGTGATATTGAAATAAGTCGCATGCAGATGCAACTCTGAATTAAAAAATGACTGAGGTGTTTGTCCTCATGTAAGGAAATGTAAGGGAATTGTTATTTCAAAATGTACAATCTTCAACCAAACTGCACAGTGAACACTACTAAGAGTTGTTACAGAAATCACGTTTTTACAGATAGGCATGTATATGTATATGTATATGTATATGTATATGTATATGTATATGTATATGTATATGTATGTATACAGATAGGCATGCATGGCAAGAATAACCTTATAGACAAAAAAGATATCTCAATGCACAGAAAGCCTCAAAAATTCACAAATTTAATATCAGGCTAATATTGAGCATAGGAACCATTAAACAACAGCATTGTACATTATGCTAAAATATCACTTGATTTCTGATGGTCCTTGGGAGTGTCACTTGTTTTGCCAAATACAATGTACATAATCAGTATATGTATGGTGACCTTGCACACTACACTGAGTTCCCAAGAGCCTTCTTTTAAGTACTCCAACCATCTTTTACCTCCCATGTAAGTGTTATGGTTTATTTATACATCAGTGTTTCAGTAGAGCTAGTCTGTCAGCTCAGATTACTTAACCCTTCCCAGGACTGCAAAACTTGCCCATCCTCAGAGGAATGCCACTTAACAGTGGCACCTGCATAGTATTATAAAGTACATCCAGATGAGACCATCTCCCTGCACATCCTCAATCTACTGCAGGCAGAGATTCACCACACTTCTCTTAAGTGGTTTATTCCTGCTTGGTCTTGCACTGACCTTTGTAGCCCTTTAGCAAAGGAACTGACTGTGGTTTGAAACAAAGCATTTTAAATTAAGTCAAAGGAATTCTGCATAGCAACGTGTGCAGACAACACTGGTAAACTGTATAGATGCTGTTGAGTGTTGCTAGATGTCCTCGGCAGTCAAAGGAACTTTCATCAACAGAAACTCTGGCACACGGAGATTTTTCCTGATTTATATTCTGCCTCGTTAACATTAGTCTATGTAACAAATCCACTTAAGATAGAGAACTCCTAACCATGCCTACCAAGGAATTGGGATTCATGAGTGCTAGGTGCAAGATGTATGTGGAGAAGGTGAGAGTAAGTTCCCACTTTGTATCAGTATCTTCAACTCCTTTCCAGCAGTTCAGTACTTAACTACTGTCATCCACTTTTCCACCATTAGCATTTAGTTATTAATTTTATTACCCAACCATAATATTTCTCTCCAAGTTCCTGTAAAGCAAAAAGAAACTAAAGCCAGGAACGTATTTCAGGGCTATGAGTGTTTACACAAAAGAAGTGATTTCTTTCAGAAACAATCATTATTAAAAAAAAATCCAAAACAAATTTTTGAAAAATACTATATTTCGCAGTTATTTAATAATTGGTGTGCATTTGTCTGTAAGAATTTAATATAAAAAGCCATTAGTATGTGAATACTACATATGCCACTGTGAGCAAAAATACAACACTAGTTTTTAAATATGATGCTTCCAATGCATTTTGCAATACAACTTGCTACAGAAGCTGAGAGACCAAGATGGAAACAGAAGAAGGAAAATACAAAGGACAGATTTTTCCACTTAAAATCTTACACAAATTTGCACAAATACAGGCACCAAATAGTTCACCTGCGTGTCTTAGGGATGGATCCCATACCCATTTTTTGTTTTGTTTTTGTTTTGTGTCTGGGACGGTTGCTGCCTACCACCCTCCCTCACCAGCACCCCCAGCCTTGGCTCTGGGAGTTTTGCAATGGACAAGAGCCAGCCTGGGATTTCCTGTGAGACATCGAGGGGCGAGGGGCGATTACATCCTTCTAGTGAGGCGAGTCCTCTCCATGGCCAAGCAGTGAGATCTGTCTGATGAGAAATTCTTGTTGCCGTGTGTCTTTTTGCCCTTTTTTCTGTTCTTTTCCTTTGGCATTGTAACTAGAGCTTACTGGCTTGCTTCTCTGCTTCTCTGCTGCTTGGGAGACCAGAGCCAGTGCCTGCTGCACGGGGATCTGCGAGCATCCCCTTCCCCGCCAGCAACTGCCCTCTCTGCACAACCAGATGCCGGGATCAGCCCTCACAGGTGAGCTACCCAGGGGATTCCCTACTGAGCCCTGCTGTTCTCTGCTGCTGCTTCAGAGCTTCTTGTGACACTGTAACCGATAACCAGTCACCCCACAGCTTCTGGCAGGGTCCAGAGTTTTCTGCTACACTTTGTCATCCCAGATGTTCCTACCTCTGCCATTCCATCTTGCTGCTTCCAAGGTTTCCTGCTGCAGTCCATTCAGTTTCCTGAGCAGCACTGAGCCTGGCTTCCCACTGTCAGTTTGCAAGGGAAAGCCCCTTCTCTCTTCCTCTCTTCGGCTCACCCGCCGTTACCACCTGGAGGGATGGCTGGGCTCGCACCACAGCGCCCCCTGCAGCCGGGGGGAATCATCGCACCTGCCCTGCCCGGCCAGGAGCCACCCGCGCCCCTGCCGGCCGTGACCGGAACTGCACCCAAGGGGAAAGCGCCTGCCGCCGAGAGAAGGCTCCCACTGCATTTCTGGTTCTGTTTGTTCTTGCTGCTGTTGTTGTTGGATTTTCATCTTGTTACCCTTATACATACTAGTAAAGAACCGTTATTCCTTTTTCCATATCTTTGCCTGAAAGCGCCTTAATTTAAAAGTTATAATAATTCAGAGGAAAGGGCATCATATTTTTTATTCCAAGGGAGCCTCCCACCTTCCTTGGCAGACATCTGGGTAAATTCATATCTTCAAACATTGTAATGTACTTTGCAAGTTATATCAACTTTGTCTCTTCAGGTTTGTGTTGAGGATTTCTTCTCTACCCCAGCAGTGACACCCGTTGCATAATAGACAATCAAAGGAAGGATTTCTCATTTTAAAAATGAACTCACATTGTGGGATTTCTTCTCTGTCATCCATATATAGGATAATTTTGGAAACGAACCGTATGATCCACATTCACTTCACATGCAATTAAACACTTGACTGAGGATTGCAAGATGGCAAACACATTTCCCTCATATAGGCAACAGAGAAAGACACATCCAGAGGGTAATTATGACTCTGATAACTGACTAAAATTATCATTACTATAATTATGACAGTACTTCATTAATGATGGAGCGATCTTACAATAAGAATATAACTACCTCAAAAATCTCAGCAAATGCTTGGTTTAGTACTGAGACATATCCAGGACTGTGTTTATCAATTCCTTGTCTGCAAAATAATATTTCCGCAATTTTTCAAAAGATAAAAGGCACGTGGGACACTGAAAGATACATAAAGGATACTGTGTTGGGCTGGTTTCAGTTCACTGGACGTTAGTAATCTGCCTTTTGATTTACAGCAGCAGAGGTGAGACAGGTCGCCAAAATGAATTTTCACTATATAATAAAATCCTCAGTTTCTCTGGGATTCACTATCACAGCTTCCATGTAGCCATTGACACAGATGTTCCTTATCAGGGATGTTTCCTTTTTATGTATAATAGAATATTCACAGGCTTAGAGTCAATATTCTGTGGGTTGAAGGAAAAAGCAGTAATGCATTCAGAAAATGTGCCCTGAATAAGTGGTGTCTGATGTGCTTAAGGACAGCTCAGATGTGTGTACAATCCAGTTTTCCCTTTCAGCACTGACAAATGCTCAATCTTCAGTCCAGCTCTACTTACAGGCAGTTGACAGTTGGGACCTGCCTACATTCTCCCTTAATCCATCAACACATACTTGAAGAGAAAAGAGATACTCCATCTCTAGAAAAAAAATCTGGAGTTTTTTCAAGTAGGCCTCATGGAGATACAGCTTACTTATTTGTCTTGCACAAACACGTCACTCAAGAAGACATCAAAGAAAACAGAGCTGTCATAAATCTGATGTTCGCTTTTTTGTTGGTATTATTATTGCTCAGCTATTCAAGGTGATGAAGTTTTGGTGAACTTCGTGAAAATAAATCATGCTAAGCTAGGATCATTTTCAAACTTAAGAAACATAGTACCCACACAAAAAATTATTCAGAAATATGCCATCTATTTAACTGACACTCAAATGTAGACACAAGATATTTATCTTACATTTACTTTTTTTTTTTTATTATTAAATTGTAGGTGTTTAATTTTGATTGCAGTCTTTTAAGGAAAAATGTAAATGAGTTAGAATCCAGCCTGCTTTCTCTGAGTTAGCTTCACAATGTGAACCACAGCATAGTAAATGGAGATTTGCTTAACAGACCCAAAATGCTTAATTCCTACTGTAAGTGAGAATAATTTTACAAGAAGATATCATTCATCTAGTTAGGTGTAAGTTCTCAGTGACAGGATAAAGGCATGTGGAATGTTTCCTTTGTACTGTTGTGCTAGTGAGGTTGAATCAATGTGATATTGTCATGGAAGCCTGAATCTTTTTCCTGAAACTTTTCTGTTTGCGAAAGTTGACAGAGTTTGAAACTGGTTTTAAGTTCAGATACAACTGATATTTCAAATTTGAAATAAAAAAACAACGGGCTTGAAAATATTTAATGTTTTAAAACCATTTCTTTTCTCTTAGAAAATATATGTAACCACAGAATTATTTGAGATGTAAATAAACACAGAAACCCCTCCAGAACTACTTCTTAGTCCAGTTCTTGTTCTCATAGTAAATTACTAAGAGGAACCTAACAGCAAAAAAAAGTCTTCTTTTTATACCAGTATAAATGGTTTGGTTTTATTTTTCAAATTTACAAAACGGCATTAGTTTTGATGGATTATGGATAAGATTTCAATTATTATTTTGAATTCAGATTTATAAATAGTAAAACACACAACACACAATAGTTCATCAACCTTGTACTACTGTGAAGTACTGAGATGTCTTTAGAAATGTATGCTTCTTTTGCTCTTTAATGCCAAGATTTGCAAATTAATTTGAGAAAAACAGGCGAACAGTATGTTAAAATTTGATGGCTGTCAATAAATGACAATAGAGATAAGTTAGCTTTCCCTTTAACTTTGTAAATATATCTCAAAAATGCTTCCCAAAATCATCACAAAGATTAACAGAAGTATCTATCACATGTAAAGACAGATGTCTAGAAATCAGAAATTAAAATTACTATCAATAATGCTGTCAAGGAAGGAACTTAATGCAAAAAAAAAAGCATTTAAGCTTCAATTCAAAAAAGCAATAGCATAATTCACACTTAAAAATTAAGAAAAGCTAGTTCTAATCAAAAAAATTATCTATATTAGCTTTAACTTCTCTTTATTGTGACACTGAATGGAAGCTTCAGAATACAATTTTTTATTTTTAATATTTTTCTTAATCTTTGAATATCACTAAATAAACCCTAAATGCTTCATAATCCTATCTTCTGCTTGAATGCACTGGTATCTCAAAGAATTCTTTTTAGTTTTACTTGGTGATGATGGAAGAATCCTCTTCCTGTCACTAGAGATATAACAGCAGACATAGCATGGTGCATGGTCCTCATTGAATAAAGTGCTTTTTGGTGTCTTGATTTAAACTCTGGTTATAATGAAAGGCAAACACAAGTGTTGTTTTCTCATCAAGATGTTGGCAATCTGAGCAAAAGAGTTCAACTTCATCATTTTTAAATACACTGGTTGATTAATGGATTCTAGCAGGCATAAAATTGTTTCTGGGATACTCTTAAAAATTTCTTCAGACTTTTTCTCTTATATACTTGAGACTTTTATATATAGCTAATTGTGTATCCTTGTATGCAGATTGTCAGATACATAGTTTTATGTAAAATGTGATTTTAAGAGGCATTTCAGCCTTAAAAAAGAATTAGTAGAGACATCATTCTCAGTATTTGTTCCCTCAGCAATCTGAAAAGTCAATAAAAGATCTATGTCATTCGGCAGCACTGAAATGATGAGGTTTGCTGCCAGTGGTTGACCATGACATGCAGTGGGTGGGCAACTTGCACATGGGTCAGGCAGAAAGGGTTACAGTGAATGGGGTGACATCAGACTGGTGACCTGTCACTAGTGGGGCTCCATCCTTGGCCCTGTGCTCTTCAAATCTTCATAAATGACCTGGACAAAGCATTGGAAGGGATACTAAGTAAGTTGGCAAATGATAATAAATTGACAGAAGCTGTTGATTCCCTCAAAGGCAGAGAAGTCCTACAGAGAGAACCGGGCGAATTAGAGGGCTGGGAAATCAGTGACTATACGAACTAACACAAGTGCTGGAGTCTGCACCTACAATGGGGCAACTCTGAATGTGTGGACAGACTGGGAAATGAGAGGCTGGAGAGCAAAGGGAGGGATGAGAGGCCCTGAGGAAAGGCACCTGGGGGTCTTGATTAATGGCAAATTAGATATGAGTCAGCAGTGCCTGGCATCCAGATGTGCCAAGTGTGTCCTGGGTGCATCAGGCACAACACTGACAGCTGTGCAAGGGAGGGGATTGTCCCACTCTGCTCTGCACTGGGGAGGCCTTGCCTCGAGTCCTGTGTGCAGTTTTGGGTGCCAAAATATAACAAAGATACAAAGTTATTAGAGAGCATCCAAAGGAGTATATGAAGATGGAGAATGGCATAGTAGTGGAACTATTAAAGGAGTGGCTGAGGCCATTTGTATTGTTCAATTTGGAGAAGAGGAGGCTGAGGGGAAACCTCATAGCAATCTACAGCTTTCTCATGAGGGGAAGCAGAGAGGCAGGCACTTCTCTATAGTGACCCATGATAGAACCCAAGGGAATAGCAGGAAGTTGTGTTAGGGAGGTGTAGGTTGGATATTAGGAGAAGGCTCTTCACAGAGAGGGTGGTTGGACACTGGAACAGGCTCCCCAGGAAGCACCAAACTTGACAGAGTCCAAAAAGTGCTCTCAGGCACATAGGATGTCCTGTGCCAAGCCAGGACTTGGAGTTCAATGATCCTTGTGGGTCCCTTCCAACTCAAGATATTCTATGACTCTAACAAAGGTGTCTGAGGGACAGAACAAGGATTTAGAAGAAGGGCAGGCATCCCCATGGCTTCTGATCATACTTACACCTGCTGATACTTAGTTTTATGTGCTAACATGATAAGGTCATGAAGAAAGTCTATGGTTGTTAAGGAAATGTTTTCCTCTTAAAGGAGAAGTCTCAAATTACATAAATCAGGGGGAAAATAATCTGAAATTATTTGACTAATAGACAATGAATACATTATTTCTAAATGTATTGACATTTAAATATTCTACAAGAAAAAGCCCAAAATCAAGTCCTCTTGCCCTACACCAATTTCAATAAAATAAGTATCAAATCACAGGGCTTTGTCTATTTGCTTCACTGCTTAAGTTAATTTCACTATGGAGAATGAAAGTCCTAATTTTGGAAACCCATGACAATTTGACTGCAATTCAACTTCTTTAGGAAGGACAGTACTTGTGCTAATGTAACCTTATTAATAAGAACCAGAATTGACTTTGCTATCTTGATTCCATCAATACTTGTAAGGTTTTCTAAAGCACTGAGGAGAGATTTGAATGGAGGGACTAGAGAAAAAGGAGTAAAAAATGAGGCAGGCACATGGTTTTAATTTGGGGTGGAGGGAGACTGTTATGAAATTTACTTGACTGCTGCAGGCAGTACTGGAGGATTAAATGGAAACTGGCTGAACCTCAGCTTCCAGTTTATAAAGAGCATTCACTCTATAAAGTTTCCTTATAGCACCTTTTTACATAATGAGCTTTAACTAAATTCTGTCAGCACGGAAAGTGGTTCATATGGTTTAAGATGTGTCTTACTTGAGGAATTCAGAAGATTTTCCTTTCAAAGGCAGAGAAGAGTTTTAAAGGACGGCTTGACTTTTGAAGCAGTAGAAGATGTTGTACCTATCCCATTTCTCATGTTTTCAACTACAGGCTTGAAAAAAAATCTATGGCAGGATGTTGATCTTGTCAGCTACAATTATCTTTCATTTAATTATTCATATGCTATTTTACATAACTCTTAGCCCCTTGAGAAAGTGAGAATTTTCCCAATAGCTTTGCAATTGCTAAGGAAAAAAGGAAGGACAAAATATATAAACTGATGCAATTTACATTTAATTTTCTTAGTTTTCTTTACTTCTGTTCTAGGCTCAGAAAAAAAATAATGGTAATTTCTGATATCTACTTTACTTATCAAGACAGCTGCCCCTCTTTTTCTTTCTGCATTCTTGACCTTCAAGAACTTCCAGCAGCCTCAATGCAGCAAAAGTACTAGTTATAAGGAAAAGCACACAAGAAGCATCAGGATTCATTTGACATTTTCAAAGGATTTCCCTTGTAAGTACTATCCAAATTAAATACTTTATAAAGATTTGGGACTTAATGTCTTTTGATTGAGAAATTTATTATCGTCTTTAGAAAGACAAGGAAAGGCTATAGAATTGTAAAATATAGAGAAATGTATAATTTTATTTGTATTTAATCAATACATATGTCATAATGCAGCAGAAGTTAAAACTGTATTTGAACAAAGGATTTGGCCAACGCAAACAGGTGATAAGTGAAGGCATCAGCCAAAGAATATGATACTGAGACGTGTTTGTTTCTTTATTTGTAATTTTGCACCCAGAATTATCCCCTTGAACTCCATACACAATGAGCAATTTTTTGGGTATACTAACTCAAAGGGGAAAGAATCAATTTTACAAGTGCAAGATAAAATGTGATATTTATACCCTTTTCCAGTTGTAATCAGCACTATCTGATGTGCAAGTAATTTGTTGAATGCCAAAGACATTCCTGTCTGGCTAACAGTTGTTGGCTGATTTTGCTGAAAGCTGTGTGTCAGAACAAGAATCTGTTTGTGGTAAAATGGTTTGTGCAGGAAGGTAGGCAGCCTGCTTCCACATACTGCGCTGATGATGCCTCTTCACAGCAACCACATTTTCCATTTTGAAGTCTTGCTCTAAATCATCCTGAAGTCTCCACTGGGAGAACATGGGGGAAAGAGGGTATATCCTTACCTCAAAACCTCAGTTCCCAAATTCATTTATGTACCAAAATGAAAACAAGATGAAAATAGCTCTCTCAGCTAAATTAGTAATTTTTTTTATTTTAAGCAAACTAGTAGTCATATTCTATTTTTCTTTCTCAAAGATCTCAATATTCTTTGCACTAGATAAACAGGCCTCAGATGATGTTAAGCATTACCTTTTCCAAATATTCTATTGGGTTATGAAGAGACAGTGAAAGGGAGGGATGTGAAACAAAAGAATGTGCTGCCATGTGTGCTGCTTTACAGAAACCCTGAATAAGAGCTTTAGCCCTAGCTGAATCACAGCTCCTCCTGGCAGCCCTTTAAGTGAGGTGGGGGTCAGCATGCAGGATGGAAAAACTCAGCAAAGATGAGCCTGACCAATTCCCAGCTCAACTCCACCTGCTGAAATTGAAAGAGTAGTACCAACAACAAACCCACCAATGCTTTTGTCTACCCCTTTCCCCTGATGGCCAACCCAGACCAGTGATGAAGGGAACACTAATATAATCATCCTGCTAGAGGAGATGCTTTATGCCCTTCAAGAATGTCCCTGTAAAATATGCAATCCAGCCCTTAGCTTCATGCCAGAGGAACTACAGGAACACACAGGAACTACATGGCACAAGCTGGGAACAATCCCAGGTTTCCCAGTAGAGAGACCTAAGTCTTGACCATAAGACAATACTTTCTTTCTCCTCAATCCTCTATTTTATTTTCAGTAATGTAGAAGATTCTAATCCCCTCATAACCCCATTAAAGTGCTGCATGCCGGTCCCTTGCCCATCATCAGCAGACCGCCCTACAGGCTGAAATCACTTCAGATGGCAATTTTTCAAGCCACTCTAATCAAAATGAAATATCTCTCAATTAATTATCCCTCTACAACCTGCATTCCAATCCCACTCCATAATTGACAATTACTTGCCCATTCTTCCTCACAAAGCCTGGAGTAAATTGGATAATTTTAGCATTTGTTTTATTTTGACTGTTCCTAAATTTAACGTGGGAAACTCTTTGCACCCACTCCCCCTTCCTGTTTTGGTAGAACAAGTTAGTTAGAACCAATGTCTTCACAATTAAATTTTCAACAACACACCAGGAAGGGCTTTGCCTCAGCTCTTTATTGATCTCATTATTACAAAAAGCATGTGGTTATAGCTATGTCTGGCACTTCATACTTTTTCTTGTGACTTTAGGAGGTACTAAACAATATATTCAAGATATCATATTTAATATAAAAAACACATATTAAGGCTTCTGCTCCAATTTCTTCCAGACCAACATGTTGCAAAGTATTTCCCGGTTCATATTAAACACACATGAGAACATTTGCACTTATGGTTAGGAATCAGATCTTGACCTTCTAAACTTGAATTGTTCCCTGATGAACACTCTGGTTCTAATTCCCTAAAAGGCCATGACCTGGTGTGTATCCAAGATCAATTAAAATGAAGTCCTTAAAGCTTTTTCATATGAATTCTAACAAGTTTTCTAAGAATTATAGTCTCTGACTAAACCCTCTGCTGTTTAAGATTTTTCCAATATGAGTTTCTGATTGTTCTGAGCAGCTGAGTGTGCTGTATTTTCTATCATTATTTCCCTGCAAAAAACAGCCCTTATGGCTTATCACTTTCCTCTTCATCACTGTCTCTCGGAATCAGAAGAATGAGAAGCATCAAAAATCTGGTCAGCCACCAAGGCCATTCTCTTACTTAGACCCACCTACTTCTTACAGAGCTGTTCCTGCTGAAGTTTTCCAGTCTCATTTGAATCTCCTATGGTTTCATTTGCAGGGTAATGGTTGATATTCAGCAGCACTTCTCTTGCTGTTCGATCTACAATCTCCCTTTAAAACCCTTCTTCATCGCCCATGACTTGACCATGTCCCACCACACTTAGGCTGCTTCTGCCTGAAGAGTTTTGCTGTACTGTGTAACATCCCTATTCATGCAACCCACAACGACAAATAATGTGGGGGAAAGTAAGACAAAGTAAAGACACAAAAGGCAAATTATGAAACACAAAAGACAAGGCACTAGAGAGCTTCTAGCTGGGTGACTTCAGATGATAACAAGGAAAAGAAAACCCCCCCACCAAAAACCAGAACTGAGATTTCAGACGAGAATTAGCAAATGCAGCCAAGAGGGGACTGCCAAAACTGACATACATAAATAACCCAGTTGAGATTAATCAACAACAGAGGATTAGAAAGGAAAATAGTCAGAGGACTGTGGGAATTGGATGTGAATCTTGAAGAAAGACAACTGGAGACAAGAGCTGAAGGAGGTTATGTAAGGTAGAGCTAACAGAGAGCAGAAGCAATCGATTGGATAATTGATGTCTAATAGCAGGACTGTGACATGATAAAAAATTTTCACTGAGCACATATGTGAAACAGCCAGCCAGGTAAAGCTCAATTGGAAATGCTATCAATCCCATTTGAAAAATCGGGGGACTGGAACAAAAGAGATTTCTATTATTCTAGTGAGATTAAAAGGCAGAAACACTGCTTTTGATTATTAGGTGCTCTTAGAATAACAATGTAGAACATGGAATGGTAATTGTTACATACAGCAGGAATTGGTAAGAGAGGCAATATCTTTTATTAGCTCAACTGTCGCAGCTAGAACACAAAATCTCAGAAGAATCTTTGCCTTTTTTAGTAATTTTTTGTTAATTACTAGCTCTTTTTAATTGGTTTATGAATATTTTAGTATAAAATTCTTTCTAGTGTTACAGCTATTATTTTTAAAAAGGCACGTAACTCGATAAAAGTGTTATTTGACTTATCCTCTGTAGATTTTAGTTTACATTATAGTCAAATCCTAGGCCACTGTAGTTACATCTTAAGTCACTGGCCTGACATAGTTTTAAACTAACTTTTTGATTTGTATATGGATTTTTCAGCTCATTTAAAATTTCCAAAATACAGCTTTTGACTTACAGTTGTCCTGGGCTAATCATCCAGAAAAGCAGCCAGAATAGCTTTCAAAAAGTGAAATTAAGAGAATAAAGAAGATAAGCAGGAACATGCAGTATTTATCAGTATAAATTCTGTATTTATCAGTATTTTAGTGCACTTGTGCACTTGCAGTGCACCAAAGTATCAGGGACTTATTAAGCTAGTGATTTAATAAGCTAGTTCCTTGGATTTGTGAGATTTTTTTTTTAATCTTTATTAAGAAGGGAGTAATGATAAACTCTACTGTGCTGTCACACTGCAAGTTTTTTGCAAGTCAGGCAGGCAATAACACTCCTGATATTCAGGAATGTCTGTACATACTCAGCTGGCATGCAGGTGTTCAGCTAATAAAACATAAATAGAAATTTGACAGTTAGGCAGAAAGTTACCAGATGTTTTTAAGACATAATTAGGAGAACAAAAGAGAGAGATGCACAGATATTGGCAAAAAGAAACATCCATCATCTTTTCTTGTCTGGTATTTTGAAAGTTTACATGGTAAAAAGAATTCCTCTTTATGTTTAAAAACCAAGAGATTGTATACAATTTTAGGGAAAAGGATGTAAGAGACCCATATAAAACATATAAAAATAACAGTAGAACTGCAGCACTATAAGGCAAGTAATTTTAAAAATGGGCAACTAAGTTGGAAGAAAGTTAATGGCTCAGTTTGAAATGTGCTGAGTAATGAAGACCAGTTGCTTTAAATATTCAGCCATGGTAACCACAAGAACAGTAGTGATTAGCAAGAATTTTCTAGGTAAATTTGAAATAAAAGATTAATATCATAGGGTTGAAATCTGATCTAATTTCTACTCACACAGCACTAGCATAACTCATCTGACATCGCTGAAAAAATGTACAGCTACACGTTCCTAAGTCCAAAATTCTGCTCCAAGCACAATTTGCAAGAACATACAGGTTTTTATGCAGTAGCTTTACCAAGAAGCTCTTTAAAGTTTATAACTGTGGTCCCCCAAGCACGTCTGTTGTTTCAATAACCCTGCCTTTATCAGTCCCATCAAAGCTGCTGTCCAGCATGAGGTTGCTAGGAACTATAATGAAGTGATGCTGCTGTGGATTTCCTTATAGCTCAAGATTTTCCACTACAAGGCAGGTGACTGCAATTTCCATCACATCAGGACAATTACTTTTAAGAACGGAAGGAACCTTCAACCTCCCTCCTTTTCCTCTACCCCTCCCAGCTTAGATTGCATATCACAATCCACTAACTTTCAGAGAATATTTTGCTTGTGATTCTCAACATAACCAGTACTACAGGAAATTGAACTGCAAGACAGAAAAGTATTTTTTAAAGGAAATTCTCTTTGTAAACCAAAGGCTGGGAAACAGATCATGGAAAATACTGTGAATAAGCTTTTTGATTTTACCTTTTGAACAGATGATACTATGGGTCCCTATAAAACAAGTTTTCAGAAACAATCCTTAGAGAATACATTAAAAAATCATGGTTTCATTTTAGTACCAGAAAAGGTTGAGAAACATATTTTAATTTGTGCGCAACTGCAAATCTCCAGAATATCACAAGGTTTTCATTCTTACGACAAACCTTAAACATACAGAAGATTTCTATTTTATATTGTGATCTCCCTAAGCAAAAAGTTGAAACTGCAAATCCACAAGTAAAATAATTTCCTTCATGAAACAGAAAGTGAAGTCAAACGGTAAAGGCACTGGAATCCAAAGCTGTGCCAGGCGCAGGTGTTCAGACTATCAGATATAACTATTATCATAACTCCTTTTTTCTTTGGCTTTTTGAACCACATCATGACTTTAAAGATTAGAATGATGGCTATCCAACAATGGTAAGAACAAATATGGTGGCATTCATCTGCTCAGTTCTCATATTTGTTCTAAAGAAAAGGAATTACAACCCTTTACATTAGTGTAAGTGATACATAAAGGGCAATGCAGCAATGCAAAATATGAAAATTATTGCATTGCAATATTGCAAAAGCATATAGAGCTTCAATAAACTGTTGTCATTATCTGACTCTATATCATTTATTTATGCTGTATTTTCTTTAAAGGCTAAATACAACACCTAAATTCCAGAGCACAGTAACCTGGAAAAAAGAATATGATAATATCCTCAAAATCTGTCTACATCAATTTTTTTTTCTGGAAGTCAACCTACAGCACAGTTATCTGACACTAGGTTAGCACTGAAGCAGTAATAGAATCACTCCTACCTCAGCTGATGACAGCACATATCTCGACACATCCCGTTGAATTACTTGCAGAATTAGCTAGTCTTACATTGCAGACTTACATAGAATAGTAAGAGGAGTTTGAATTAGCAGCTCCACTTTGAACAGCAAAGAGGAGCTGCTAATTTTAAGCTAAAATGTGGTTGAAATGTAAGGCCAAAGTGAAGGAGCAGAACGTGTCTACCTGATATCTGGCAAACGTACTGGTCTCCAATTAACTACCAATGATGTCAATCAACTTCAGGAAAACAGGTCATACTAAGAAACTGGTACAGTAAACTGTCACAACAGAGATGTTAGGTTCCTGAGAAGAATGTTCTGGAGATGGGCTTTATTCCTTCTGGAAGCAAATCTCACTGAAAAAGTTTGTCTCATTTATTTGACTGCTACACTATATTGTATGCAAACAGGACCCTTTTACCAAGTACTCACTGCATCTTAGACTGAATTATTTACTTTGAAGAATGACTACATGGGGCTTAAATGTTTCCCTTTGATGTACAATAGGAATACTGGTAGACATTACTAGAAAATACTATTTTCTGTAAGCTAACTGCAATGTTTGAGTGATTCTTTGTAAACTGATTTAGTTCAGTGTTTTATTAAAAGTTATTGGAGAACATTTTCAAATATTACTCAGAGAGCTGAGATATCCAAAATGAGGTGCCATAAAGGGGACCATATTCCAGAAAGCAGTTCCTTAGCATTTTCTTAGTATTTTTAACAAGAGTATCATACATTATCATATTTTTATTTCTTTCTTTTTTCAAAGGATTATTTTTATTTATTGAGAATACTAATTCCTTTACATTTATGATACAACTTAGCAGGATGAAATTATAGAGAAAAACATAAACATAAATACGACTCACAGCATATGGTTCTAAAGTAACCAAGTTCAGCCATTTTTAAATGGGAAAACATTAAACAAATCCCCAGACCATCTAAAATTATGGTCTTCAACATTATTTTTAGGACAGACAAGGTTTATTTTTCTAGATGTTGAACAAAAATCCTCAACAGTAGCTCAGGGTATCTTCCTGCCAGCTACTGAATCCATCCTGCCTTGGTTAAACTGTAACCTCAAAACTGCAACATTCTAGACTCTGGAATTCAACAATGAAATCTCCACTGACTTCAATTAAGTCAGCTTTTCACCTCATTTTTACTTAATACTACATGCTGCATTTCTAGAGGCTTGTACTTCCAATAAGTCTACTGAGACCTAGTTTTTAAACATATTTCACTTGTATTCATCCAGCAGTTTGGAACAAAAGATTTCTACATCTTGAAATTAAATTCTCCTTCCTGTTTTCTTTCCTTCTAGTTTTTGTGATTGTGTTGTTAGGGAATGCTTGAGCTATTCAGGAGGTTTTGCTGCTAAACAGAGCGTATCAGCTCCTCTGACATTAAAAAGGAATAAAACCTTTCTTCTTTATGTGGCAACTCTGGTTAATCCATTATGAATCTACTTTAAAAATTATTTGAATCCTGTTTTCCTGGACAGTGATCAATCAGACTATGACAGATTTCAAAGCCAACATTTGCCTAGAGGCTGAAATAAAAGTAATAGGCAGAACGGCTATGTCTGCACCAAAAAATGCTTAAAGGTTGTTTTGTTTGTCATCACAATGGTAATGTTTGAAAAATGTTCAGGGGACATTAGGAACATCTTTTTTACAATGGAACTACCACAAGTGTGAAGCTTAATATAAAGTGTATGTCAAACAGGGAGTGTTATAATAATGAACGTTAAAATTGAAGCAAGCAAAAGTATGAATCCTCAAAATTTGGATCCTTTCTGAAGGATGGACATGAGAATTGCTATTTTGAAAAATCAGAAATTTACACTCCAACACTAATCCATTCCTTAAAGCACGTATATGAAAAAACAAACCAAAAATACTCCTACCAGCATGTGCTAGAACAAGCCTTTAGAATATTCAAATCTCAGAAAGCAATAGGACATTTTCTATTGTGTTGTGGTGGACAATATCCACTAAGCTCTGCTCATACCTTTTACTTCTTATTCAAGCAAACACTGAAAGTAAATAGATAGCACATGTGGGAACATAGTTCAGGTACTGACCTCAGACCTAACCTTTTGGAAAAACAATTCAGGATTCCAGGCTCAGGGTAATGAAAAAACATTATCTGAATCTTAGTCCTTTCAGTATTTAAATACGATAATAGCATTTTAAGTACAATTTTAATATTTGATGAGTCTTTTTCTCAGAGTGATATGATAATCTCCCATAATGCTAGAAAAAATTAATACAGTTTCTTTTATTTGCCCTTAAGTATGTCATTCAATAGCACAATAATAGTAACACAGAAATATAATTATTTTGTCATCATAACTAATGGTGCTATCAACTAAAACGTTAGAGGCCATAAAATATAGATAAGACTAGCTGTAAATTCCCTGTCTTGAGTTATCAACTCTTCATGTTACCAATACCGTACCTATATAAGATGGGTATAGCACAGCAGGACTATGAAGTTTATACTAGATAATCATCAGCTTTCACAATAGGGATTACCAGATGTAAAGCACCACAAGTACAAGAAGTTATAAGCAGCTATCAGTTGCAAGCTTATAAAAAGGTTACAACTTTTAGCAGCTCAATTTGCTTTGACACACATAAAGTGTGAGAGCAAGATTACTGTACTAGTACAGTACTGGTTCCTTCAGTACAGTTTCCTGTGTTTACAATGAAAACTTCAGATTCAACTGTTCCATTGTTTATAGAAAGCTAGTGCTGAAAACTTAGATTAAGTTCAAGACTCACTATTCATTGCAGTTAAGTGAAACTCATTTTTATAGCCAAAATTCCATAATTTTTGCTATTAGTATATATACGAATCAAGCATAAAGATAAACTAAACAGCATCCTAAACACTAAATCAATTCTGCAAGTACAATTGACAGGAATATGGACTGAAGCAGAGATCAGGTGGTCTCATCCCTAACAATTACAAAACACCAATCAGAACCTGCATTTTAGCTGTAAATCCTGTAAAATGTACTTGTTAAACAAAATTAAAGGTTCTGCTATAACAAGAGAATGAGTGAAGACAAAAGAGATTTCACTGACACTGAAAGAGGCACAACTACAGAAGTGCTAGCATTCATGAACTTAAATTCATCATACACAGATATTGCAGGATCAAAGCAGGGTGCAGAAATAGGTTGTATAGTACTTTAACCTATGCTTCTTGATTGTAAAATGAACATTACAAATTCATATAAACAGTCAACTAGGTAAGTCAGCTGAAATACTGCAGCTGAAGATATACATTAATTACTGATAGGCTGCAAAATACAAATATTGTTTATGTAGAGTACTGAACCTCTGTAATGAAAAAAATCACCTTTGATCACCCCAAGTTAATTGAGCACTGGCAGAAGATGCCAAACTCCTATTCCTGGATATACACATGCTCTGTTTATCCACAGAAAGGAAATCCACCCTGGATAAGTTGATCCTAGCCAACTACCGCCCAGTATCAAATTTCCCACGAGCAAGCCCACAGAGAAGCTAGTCGAAGGCCAAGGACATTCTAATCTGGTAGAAATTAACCTTTTAGACACAGCATAGTCTGGAGTCAAGCCAGGACACACAAAGGACACCACCTAGGAGACTGATGAATATTCTCCACCCATCAGTGGGCAAAGGACCGATATCCGTTCCCATCATCTTGGACCTCTGCAGTGAGAGTAGAGCTCTAAAATTATGAGTCCTTCCTGAAGAGGTACGCCCAGCCAGTAGTGACAGGAAACAACCTCCACCAATGGACTCCTCCAACTGTGTGGACAGTCACAGAAGCCAAGAACTCTGGAAATTACAATTATCCTAAATATCACATTGTTCACACAGCTTTTGTCTCATACCTCTACCCCACCCTACTCCTGCTTTATTTGGACTGTGAGCTCCTTAGCTACTGATGATGGACACATCTCTGTTTACCCAGCATCCAGCACAAACAAGGACTTCTGTGGCAGTCCTTTGCATAATCGAATAAACACTCTTAATAACAGTATTTGCAAGGTTTCAAAACTATCAATTTCCCCTCAGTTTATTTCCAATATCTACATAGAAGAACAAGCTGAAACAATGCTAAATCAAGTCCTAGCAATATGTAGACAGTAAAGAACTTTATCAGTAACCTCTCACATATATAACTACTGCCACAGCAGACCATCATAAGCAACAGCTGAGTACACTGGAAGTAAGACAGAGAAAAAATTCAGAAGCCTGTAGACACTTTACAATTTCTATGCATATCAATGGTTAGTTGGTGAGTACTGTAACAGTACACATTTTTAAACTGATCTCTGTTTTGACCAGAATCATCATGAATCTTCTGTCAGCCTAGACAAAGTACAAGACTGCTCCATAATAACTAACACTGTCAAGGCCCTTTAACTCCTCACTAAACCAGCAGCAAGACATGGATATTCAGACATGGATATTTCAGAGACTCAAGAATTCTGACTGATGTTGAACATGGCATATTCCCCAGACTCATGGCTGCTACAGTAGATTCCACTTAATTTCAAATCATGTTCAGATTGCAGTTTTATAATCAAGGCACTTAATGGCCTTTCTTTACAAGAATGAACATATATTACACATATATGTGTATATATATAAAAAAAACAGTTATACAAATTTTGTTCTGACTCGTAACAATAATAGTAACAATAACAATGATGATGACGTTTAGATACCATAGATACTAATCTGTAGTGAAAGGAATCCATGAAGGGGAAGAAAAAAAGCACTAAAAGAGAACACAGGCAGTGAGAGGAACTTTATCAATTATATAGTAGAATAGCTTTTACCACTGTATTTTAAAATTTCATTTCAATTTTGATCCACTAATTTACATGCATATCTCCACTCTGTATTTAATACTTAGTTTAAAAAATAATCACACAACTATTTCCAAGGAAGATAATACCATGTGTTTTTCAGCTGACATTTGAATAAACTTATGAATTTTTGAAACTCCTAATTATGTCTAGATTTGTAAAATTCCTTCACCAGTTCTTTTCATGAAATATATAAGCTCATTTCAAAACTAAATTTCTTTGAGACTGGATGATCATGAAGATACAACAATCAGAGTGAGGAATAGTTTATCCTTTTCAAATACAAATCACGAAACTAAGGAATATAGGCAATAGATATGCAATATCTAAGCTACACAATATAAACTTCAACTGACCAATTTGGAACAGTTGTTGACGAAAGCTAAAATAAGGCAAAGTGTTTAGAGTTGTTAACATGATACATGATACTTAGAGCAATAATAATATTCAAAACTATTGGAGATAAAACCCCCTAATATTATGGAGTCTGTGCAGATCTTATATTGTTTGAATCTGAAATGTTAAGAAAATCACTTTGGTTTTAATTGCAACGTTTTTTATTTTCACAAAATACTGGAAAGAAAAATGAGACTCAGACAAAATGAAAACTTTTTTTGCTCTGCTAGAGAAAATATTTAAGTTGGTTTTTTGGGTTTTTTGTTGTTTTATTTTGTTTGTTTGTTTGTTTGTTTGTTTGCTTGAATAAAGGTGACTTCTACACGTAAAGTATATATCGAAATTTTGTAACATCTGGAAACACCTTCTGAGAACAAAACCTGCCAGGAGGAGCTGCAAGGCTGTCAGGGCTGGATGAACTTGTATGGGAATTTGAGAATTACTGGAGAACTTATTTCAGAGATTATATATATAGAATGATACAGACATTATTAATATAGCAAGAGTTGTATGAATCCAGAGGGCTGGTAAAAAGGTAATCTTACATGTGATATTATTTGTTTGTAGTTGTCTGGAATTGCAAAGGAAGGAAAGAAAGGGTTTTGAATATGGTTTAAATCATAAATTTATGGATCTCTGCAATAGTTGCTAGAAGTAAAAGTAAATGCTCAAGACTTCCAGAAAATCAAATAAAATTAATTAAAAATTAATCAAAGAATCCTGCAGTTGTCTCTATGAAAGATTGCCTTAGAGCCATTAGAGTCACTGAAAACATTTGGAGAGATGTTTGTAATGATTATATCCATCAGTGTCCATGTACAAATCCTGTCTTAGGCCACATACAATTTGTTATCAGCAGAGTGGTAAGTGGTAAAGCATCCTTTTTTAGGGTGCTGTGTAGAGACAGACAAGAAGAAAAAAAAAAAGAAGTGGAGCTTTTAATGTGATTATGATGTGACTAGGAGAAAGAGTTTTTAATAGTAAGCTAGGGAAAAAAATATTAATGTATTTACTTCTTAAGCATTGATGCAAAGAAGTTTTGTGTGATTACTGATGAGTAAGGACACAGTCCTACTCCCGTCCCAAACACAAAACCAACAAATAAATGTACCCGAGGAACAAATGTGATGACAGTTAAGACAGTACTGCCTTCCTCCCACAGGGACACCCCATCATGATCACTTCTGAAAGTGTACCTGAATGTCTTCCGTGTGTGTGTGAATGTAAGTGAATGTAAATATAATGAAAAAATATTATCAAGCAGGAATAATGCTGGTTACCACAGCAAATTCAAGCAATAAACAGTTTCGTTAGATAAACTTAAAGCTGATGTGAAATGCAGGAGTGAACAGTCAACTATCTCTCCAGATATATTTTTAAAAAATCTTAGTGATGAGGAAAAGTACATTTACCAAAAAGTGATGGGCAAATATGGTTCACATAACTGTCCAAAATTTGGAATTATCTTGGGAGCTTGATCCCAATCCAAAGAAGCCAAAAGGCCTAGTCTCTTGAGAACTTTTCTCCAGGTAGACGTTCCCAGGATGAAACACACTTGTTTATTTTGTTTCTTGGTAACAGAAAATTCAGTCAATGGTGTCTGACTACCCATCCTGTTTCCAGTCCTCACAATATCTAGTCAGCTGTTGGGAGATTTTTTTTTCCTCCCGCTCAAGAAAATCACCCTTTAAAATGTCAAAGTGATTAACAAGAGAATTATGGACTCAGCTCAGCACTGCATCTGCTCAAATGCCACCTTTTGTGGTGTTTGGCTGTTCTCTTTTCCTGAAGGACACAGAAGGTGACAGTCTTGATCAGAAAAGAGGCACCCAAGTGCACTTGTTGGCATATAATCACAGATACTAACAATTTTCAATTGTAAAGTTAGCAAAAAAATGGTTTTATCTGAAAGAATGTATAACTCAAGCCTTTCAGTGTTTGTGACGTTACATTTGGCTGAACATCATTAATTTGAATGATTATGTTTGTTGTGTATTGAGTGATTAAACATATTTGTGTCAAAAGAAAATCTTGTTAGTGTTATATGGAAAGGCTTCCTTTGTTCTGCTGAAACCCTGTCTTCATTAACTCCTCATATAAGTAAGGAGGATTTTATACATTAATATCTGGGCAAAGTGAAAATATCTTATTTCTTACAATCTGAATACCTTAAGCCATCATTCTGCCTAGGCCTTAGCACTGATCTCATATCTGTTAATCAGGAAAAGACAGACAGCTACCAGCTTTTCTGAGATCATAACTGTCTTGTAAGATGTGCCTCAAAAAATGACACAACTGAACTTACCTAAAAATGGAAGGTTTTCATTCAATACTCAGTTTATTTACTGGATACAATCAAAGTTCACAAGAGTTAAAGGCATCAGTATTATAATACACATATTTTTGACGGGGAAGAAAGTCTACCACCACCTGAGATAAAAGCCAAGAATAGTCAAAATATTGTTCATGCTGTAGTATGGTATGTATGTCAAGAGGATGGAATGCATCTGCTGATGATAGAGCTTTACCATATTAACCTGAAGTCAATGGGCAAAACTGATTAGAAGGATCAGAAGTAACAACAGTAAAGACAACAGCTCCATTTCATGGCAAATTTTGAGGTTTCAGTAAATTATTTTATTCTGTATTATAACAAATGAAAAATCTTCTGTGTATTTTTGTCAAAACTATATTGTAATCACAATCTGATTGAAACTTGAGCTTTATCATGAAATAAAAGAAAGAAAATATGTTTCTCTTTGTGTTGTGAGAGGAGGCAGTTGTAAAGCTTTTTTTTTTGTGTGTTGATAGTGAAGTTGTAATGTCAAAAGATACAGATTCAAACTCCCCTTCTGCCCTGTTTAAAACATAATTTGTAATCCCCAAAACATTAATTAAGGTAAAAAGATTTGATTGACTGACAAAACTGAGAATCAAAGAGACTGGCTTTAGTGTTCCAATTAAAATGGAACCCATAATGAAGCACAGACATAAAAGCATCTGTTTATGCTTAGAACTCTTTTAAAAGATATTAAATTATTATTCTGACAATAACTTACATTTGTATAATCTACATAATTTCAATGTTCATAATAGGATTTCTGGGGAACCCATAACAGGAAAAAAGAAAGATACCTAGTTTGAGATTTACAAAGCTGCTCTCTTTATAACTGTACCTGGTTGGATTCATGTCTTCTGCTATGGGTGGTCATATGTTTTTGTACAGAGTAGAATTCTGACACAGTCATTCTCAACTACTGAATAAGTTATTCAAAAAATAAAGCTTAAATTTGAACATAAAATCCTGTATACAAGAGATACTTTTGTCAAAGCAATGCAGGCCTCCTCTCAACAAGGATGAATGCCCATAACCTGCTCCATTAAAATTATTTATAATATATATAAAAAGTGTGCTGCATTAATAAAAAATACTTTGGTAACATAAGAAAAATACTTACAAAAAATGTGATCAAGGAACAGGGACAAAGAAGAATAAGGAGAAACACATTAACAAATAAACTTTTATATTTCTGTGTAAAAAATCCATATTAAACTCCAGGACTAAAGAAACGGGTAGAAAGAGGTCAAATTTTTCCTAAGCGGAATCTTTCAATTTCTCAGTTGTATCTTTGTGTATGCACAAGAGGCCAGACTGGAAAAAGAAACAGAATATGTTTTAATATAATAATTAGAATGATGGCCAAAAAGGAATTATTCCACTGAATTAACCAGATGGGTTTCCATGCCAAGCTATGATGCTTTTGAATTTCCATCCCTCAACACAAACAGACCAAATAATTTTTTTCCCATAGCTATCCCAAATGAGCAGAAGTACAAAGTTATTCATTAAACATTTAAATAAAATTTTAAACACTGGAACTGCCATTAAATATGGTGACCATATGTATTAATTCTTGAAAACATAAAGCAAAATATAGATTTCCTTCTCTTGTTGGAAAAAATTTGATTGCTGACATAAGCAACAATTACTTTTAAGTGGTAAATTATAGTGACTATTTTTTAAATATAAGAAGTTAGGGGTACAATAAATGAGAAATGGAAGAAAACTGACAGATTCTGCAGATTGAGTCAAAAAACTCAAAAAGTCAAAAGACTTGTTTCTTTGGGGAAGGGTTAGATTTGGTTTTTCTTACCATTCCACAGGCATGTCATGTGAGATTTCTTTGATGGGTATTAAATTCTTGTCACAGAACTTATCAAAGAGAAAGAAATAATATTTTTTACTCATTCCAGAGTGCTAGTAACTTCTGCTTTCAGCAACTGAAGGTCTTTTCTAGACAGTGTTCTTTTTCTAACATGAGGGAATGAAGTGTTCTGTCATTTGAGGATTCCATCTTTATTATAGGCCAGGAGATTGTGCCAGTAAGAATGTTATTTTTACAAAATAGTTCTTCTGCTTAGATTCCTACACAATATCTTTTTTCTTATTTTCTACTTTTCCTTCGTTGTCGACACTTTTCATAGAAGCCAATCTTTTATTTTGCAAGAGGGCAGAGTTCTTGGAAAGACCATGCAGCTCTTTCAGTAGGAAATTTGTGTTTCCAGGCTGACTAGAGACATAAAACAGATATAAGGAATTAAGTATTCATCCAACTACCCTGGCCCTTCTCTTCCTTTAGACAGCATTAAGTTTTCTGGGTTCACCACTTGCCATTCAGTGCACATCTAAGGCTTCAGCTCCAACTATCAAGTCTACGCTCGCTGTAGCTGGATTTTCAATCATTCAGTATGCTAAAGTGAATAAAAACAAGAAAAAAATAGACCCAAGAATGATGGAATATGTATTAAAGTAGTTCATGGCCTCCACAAAATACCTAATTAACAATGAGTTTTAAAGAAAACTTGAATTTTGGTCTCAGCACCATGGAATAAAAATAGCTGGGTTTTTTGTTTGATTGTTTGTTTGGTTGGTTGGTGGTGGTGGTTTTTTTTTTGGGGGGGGGGGGGGGGTTGTGGGTTTGTTTTTGGATTTTTTTGCTTTATGGTTGCCAAATGTGAATAAAACAAATCCTATATAAAAATCACATTTTAAGATTACTATTGTTCATGCTGATTTGTTCATGGCATTTTTTTGCAAAAAAAATTTGTCTCATCTATCATGGCAGAAATACACAGACTGTTCAATAACATGGCTCTAAAATGTTGACCTTGGAGCTTGGAGAACTTTTCCTTACTTATCTATGCTACACATCTTAAAAGTATCTTTTTCTACACAAGTCCCATAAGGTTAGAATTTAATTCAGTAAAAGAAATCAATATATCTATCATATGAAAAAAAAATAGATAATATTTCATTTTGTGACATGAGAAGCTCACAAGGCTGAAAAAGGCACTGAAAGACTGGACACATCTATTTTAAAGACACCATTTGCTTTGATACTAAAAATCATCTTTCTCTTGCCAAGTAAAGATAGAAAATATTCTGTTTACATTACAATCTTTTAATGAGGCTTTTAAAAATAAGTTAAAATTTAAGAATCACTGGGAGCAAATGAAGAACTTTAACTATTTTTATAAACTCTACGCCAAGTTAATAAACATTATTTGCTTTATTTATCTGTCAAGAGGAGCAACAAGAAAGCTGATGTCAAAAATCCAAACCCTGTTCATATCTGTATTGGGCTACTTTAAGGACAGGCTATGTCTTCAAAGGCTTTTCGTTTTTATTTCTGGCTAAATGAAAAGACTTTTCCACTGGGTGAGGAACTGAACAGAGCTGTCACATAGTTATTCGGAAAAAAAATAGATGAAAACCATCCCCAGATTCAAAGAAAACTTTTCTTTTTCCTGTTAGCCTAAGCTCACATGCCCTGCTCTGTCGTTGCATTGCATTGGCAGTATTTTGTGCTCTGATGCAAAAGTCTAATTGAGATGTAGATCCTTTTCCCTCTCATGTATATACACATACATATATATAAACGCACAAACAAACACATACAAGGCACTCAGAATATTTGGCCTCTTACCAAAACCCTTCTCTCTAGGATTCCTAGAATTTTACACCTTTGACATTCCAGAAAGTACATCTAATATAATTACTTAAAAATTATGTTTGCATAAGTTAATTATAGAAAAAGGGGTGTGGTGTTTCTGAGATAATGCATGATTTTCAAACCACATACTACTTCAGGCAAAACTTGCTGTTCCCTGATGTGTTGACAATATTGCTCAGAATGAGATACCATCTGACACTGTAAATCTGCATTTTAAACATAAATTGGCCTGTTCACACTGCCACTTTTTTAACTACCAAAAACAGCTACCAAACTACCAAAGTGAACAGCTTCTGTGGAGGCAACAACTACATTTCTGGTTTTTTCCATGTTATTGGAATTGAAAGATAGACTATTTTTATGTGGGGTTTTTTTGCAGTTTAATACACAGAAGACTTGAAATTATTGCTACTGTGAGACCTTTAACTATGAAAAAACATTGAAATGTGACCAAAATCTTTGTTAGCAGTCAGGAATAGCCAACGGTATGGAAAACTGGTGTTACAATATGGCTTATGACAGTCAATGCCAATGCTGTTCATTGTGCCCACTTCCATCAGTAAGCACTTCCTACGGTGATCTATCATTTGTCTGCCTGTCAGTTATAATGTTTTAGCCATCCAAGATTTTGTTTTCCTAAACAAGCTGGTTTATGTATGTTATAAAAGATCATCATGACATAACTGCTTTAAGTTACATATTATATGATGAGGATTAATTATATTAATGAATATCCCATTAACATCTACCACCATATTGACTCTTCAGTAAAAGAATACATGAAATCAGTTTAAAATATAATTTCTTTGTGCTATCTACAGTGCACAATGTAAATAATACATCGGTGAGTATATAACCCATCAATTTTTCTTGAGTGTGAAGATGTTGATAAATCTTTCCTTGCCAAATCTCTTCCTGAAATAGGTCAGTTTGCCCCCAGTTATCCCTTAGCAGATAGTTTTACACATCTAAACTACAGAATATAGAAATATACAGAAGTATATTTCATTTATCTATAGTGAGGCCATTCGTTCATTCTGTGCCTGTAAAGAGTCCTGACTGTGCTTAAGAGCTATAACAAAGTCATAGAAATACTGTAAGAAGAGATTGCAGTTATAAAAAACCTAAAACTTGGTCTTGCAATATGCTTCTTTTTCCCACCACACCTAATGCTGCTGATGACCAGTGGAGTCTTGGATCAGAGTCACTGTAACCTACTGTAACAAGAACCATTCCCAGCACACGGAAGAGGATGAAACAAAAGTTGAAAGGGAAAAGTCTTCTCCCTCACTTTTAAGACGCTAGAAATTTTAAAGCATATAATTTTATAATGGTTGTGTTTATTTCAGCAACAGTGGACTTCATTTCCTTCATTTTGAGTGCATGTACTAACCGCCTGTTTAAATTCAGATCTATTTCTGACCGATGGGGAAAAAAAAAATTTACTAACAGGTGGTTTAAATCTTTAGGTCAATCATAACAAAGTAACAACTTTTTCCAAGGATGTGACATCACCCAGTATCCAAAATTTACTCTTGCATTCTCTTTGAACAAGAGGGTGTTGCTGAATCTTTCATATATCTTTCGTTCTTGGGGCATGGACAGCAGATGCGCATTCCCCACTATCTCCACACTGAATGAGTGTTACAGAGATAAACAGAAGAGCAAGATATACCAAACAGCTGATCAACAATCACATAAACTGACAAGTATTCTTTTTTATTTCAGTTGGTGGAAAATCAACTATAAACATAGTGAAGATTTGTATTTTCCTCACTACCTGAGCAGTGTCTGTCAGACAACAGAATTGCAAAATGCCAACACAGCCCTTCTGCACAGTCAGGTTTTCTAGACAAAAATTATTTGAAGTCAGAAATAAGGCTTTTTAAAACCTTACCCATAACACAGTTCTTGTTCTAGTCACTGAAAAGATAAAGATTTGTTTGATATTTGAGGTAAATTCAATTTAATTTTTTAATGCTGCTAACTAGTATGTGAGTGAGAATGTGAACTAAAGTTTATTATTTTCTATATTAATTTGTTATTTTTGCCTGAAGGCTGTTTCCAGAGAAATACAAGATTTATGTTCAGGTAAAAGCCTACAATTTGGATAAATTATTTCACCAGCGCAGAAGAGGGAGAACAGGTTCTATATTCATCTTCAAATTTTAACTAGAAGCAAATCTCGAAATCTGGTAAAAGTGTATACAGTGCATGTGAGTACACCATGCATGTGTGCACACAAGTGGCACAGCTGCCACCCAATTTACTCTGTTTTATATCATGGCAATCCAAAGAAGTGATATGGCACAGCAAAGGTTCAGTGAGGAACCCAGGAAAGAACTTGCTGTGTTCAGGAGCACTGGCATTCACTCATACCAGATTCTTCTTTCTCAGATTACAGGAATTAAGTCCAAGTTAGCCATAAAATTTTAATGCAAGTACAATGCTGTGTCACCAACAACTTGTCCCTCTCCAACAACTGTCACAAATACCCTCCCATAATTCCTACAGGCAATGGTCTTAGATAAACACCATTTCCCAGGCTCAGTGAAGTGGTTCTCTCCTCTTTTTGAAATGCATAAAGGACCAACTCTGCCCTCCAATTGTGACCACATTTATTCCTCTGCTTACTATTTTCTTCACCCAAGGCCTCTTCTCCATCTGTCCATTTGCAGCATCTGGATGTCATTCTCTTTCTGGGGCTGCTCTATCGATCTGGTAGGATCCTGAATCCCTGAGTCACATCCTCTCCCTAAATCTTCCCTTCCTTTTTCTCTTTATTTCATTACTCTTCTGTGCAATGAGGATGGTACATGAAAAATTACATTGTTCTGTAACTGCACATTTGGAGATAAGTCATCCTATTTAAACTCAGGAATGAATTCACAAACATCATTTGCAAACTTGTTAGGGTTTTTTTAGGGCACTGTTCTATGAGGGTATCAATAGCTTGTCAGTTAAAACCAGGAACCACAGCTGGCAAAAAACCAGGCATTTCAAAAAGTCTTTAATTTATATACCCAAACTCCCTGCCACCATTTTTTTTCTCATAGTATGAGAGCTGCAAAAAGTTTCAGAGAAATAAATACAGAAGGGTGCTTCAAATTCCAAAAACAAGCTCTCAAAAAATACATTAATTTACCCAAAGATTAAACCAGATTAAGCAGGACCTACATTTGAAAAGCTTTCCTGTAGGTGCATGGCTTCTTTCTTTCTTTCTTTTCTTTCTTTTCTTTCTTTTCTTTCTTTTCTTTCTTTCTTTCTTTCTTTCCTTACTTCCCCCCTTTTTTTTTTCCTTTCTGAAATCTTTCTGAGGAGTAAGTTTGTAATTATCTGACAAAGAACAAAATAGCAACTGTGTTTGGAAAGAATGCATATTTAGAGAGTGAGTACTTAAGAAAGAAGCTTTCATCACAAGATATATTCCGTGGAAACACAGTTTACCTTGTACTGTAAGCTACTTTACTGCAACTCAAGCCTTGTCTTGACACTCAGTTTTCAACAAAAATATACCATGACTATTCTTGCCAAGCAAGTCTCCCCTCAAAAACAACCTCCTTCCCTTCCCCACAAAAACCACGATCTCTGAATGACATAGTAAAACTAATTTTTAAAAAAATTGAAATTACTTTTTAGATTTTCCTTGAATTAAAGCAAAGCTTACAACAGATCATTTTCCAGTCACCCCACATAATTAAAGAACTTACTTGACAAGCTGGATGAACATTAACATGTATTTGGGAACCCTTTACTCCCAGGCATCATGATGTAAAAGAATAAAAACAATTACTATGGTATGAAAGTGTGAAATATCAGTTTCCAATAACAGTTCCTTGATGCAGAAGAAAATTCCCATCAGCATAAGTATCAACATTTTCTATTATGGAGGCATTGTTGACATAACTCAAATTGTTTGTCTTTCCACTTAACGTGGATAGATGAGACTGAACTCTTAATTTCACTGCAGTTGCTAAGTACTAGCTCATTCTCCTTCTAAAGCCATCTTACTGAAATGAGCAGCAAGGAGAATTTTAATGCCAAATCTTTTGGGTTTGTGAGTGCTATCACACCAGACACTCTCCTGTGCAGTTTTACTCAGAGAAGGCAGGCTGGGGAACGCTGTCAGGAAGCCATTTATAGCTCCCTAATTCTGTGAGCACCTGGTTGAGACCTGGCCAAACATAGCTGCAGCACACCCTGACACCCTCCCCTTTCTTGCCTCCAGTATATGATGAAGGGGTGGTGGGACAACTGGGCACAGTGGCAAACAGCTTCATGCACCAGGGGGATTCTGAGGGGTCAGGTACAAGCCGGTTATAGGTCCTTTCATTTGCACACATGCAGCAGAGGTGGCTAGGGTGGTCTTAAGGAATTCAGTGCACCTAAATAGGTGCATCTGAAGAAAGAAGATCAAAAGCAACATGAATATAAAGCTTCTTGTGAACAGGGTTTTTATGATGTTGCTGTTACAAATAGCAAACAGGAAGTGATTAATGCTTGCACATTGCCATGGTACTATTACAAACATGAAGCTTCCAGCTTGAAGACTATATATGGAACACCTTTTTCCCCTTGCATTTAAAAATAGGGTAT
Source organism: Sterrhoptilus dennistouni (assembly GCA_013397095.1). Lineage (NCBI taxonomy): Eukaryota > Metazoa > Chordata > Aves > Passeriformes > Zosteropidae > Sterrhoptilus > Sterrhoptilus dennistouni. The sequence continues at coordinate 194,677 of VWZU01000595.1, forward strand.
TTACACCATGTTAGCAGCCATCTGTCTTACAGATTTTCCTTTCTTCTCTGCTTATAGCATTGTAACCTACAATGTACCTTGTCCCTAATGCCATAAACATACCAAAAAAAAAAAAAAAAAAAAAAAAAAAA